>JAIUZE010015671.1:0-24499 GCA_022085475.1 Heliosperma pusillum
GAAGAAAGGTCGATTTCGTATAACTTGAAGGGCCTATGCAAGCAACTCAGAAACAAAGTGGTATCCTTAGTTCGTATTCTTTGGCGTTGTGGAAACATTGAATCAGAAACATGGGAACCCGAAGCTAAAATGTTAGCTAAATATCCCGAGCTCTTTGCTTGAGGTAAATCTCCTTCTTTCTTTCCTCTTTCTATTCGATTTATTCTTTCGAATATTCCGTTCTTTCTATCGAATATCATCTTCTATAGATAGATTATTAGAAGTTTTAGTTAGAAATTTTAAGCATAGATAGTAGAGTTATTACCTTTACTATAAAATTTTTGAACTAAAAGCTTTTGGAAATGTTTGATGATTTCAAGTAGTTTTACCGTCAAGGAGTGTTGAGACTCGTTATTGGAGACGTTCGATAACTAGTTTTCTCATTTGTTGATGCAAAAATGTATCTTTTAAGTCTTTAACTTGGGACGTCGATGTTCTTAACTGCAGACGAGAACCTTCCTCCCCATTGATAAGACCCTGTATTTTTATTACAAATATATATTAAAAGGTTTGAAATAAACCTACATATACGTCACATTCCTCCTTCTAAGTTTCGAGGACGAAACTTTTTAAAAGGAGGGGTGATTGTAACAACCCGTAATTTGAAAGACCGAAATTATATTTGAAAAGTAATAAATTTAATTTATTTTAATTTATTATGATTTATTTGAATTTATGATAATTTAATATAATTATTTTGAATTTATTCGGAATTAAAGAGTAGGTTTTACGGTTTAAACCCGAACTTCATTTAACTATTCCCGAGTCAACTTAAGTCCCGAAACAAACCCAAAACCCGACTCCTACTTGTGCCACACGCCCCCAAGGCACCTTTTTCCTCATTTTAGGGCTTTTGATTCATTTGATTAAACTAATACAAATATCTAAGATATTTGTAACTTTATCGATCTGTCAACTTAAATTCTGCAACAAATCGCTTAAACCCGGACCCGACTTCTTCCTCTTCCACACGCCTCTCCCTCTTGTCCCTTAGGATTAGATATTTTCATTTCTTTTGATTAAACTAACATAATATCTAATAATATCTAGATATTTGATTAAACTAACATAATATCTAATAATATCTAGATATTTAGCATAATACCTAATCTATTTATAAAACATGAGTCAATCCCGTAACAACAAGTTCAAAACCCGACTCCCATTAATCCCCTATAATACACGGTCCAACCTCCCCTCTTACACACTACTTATCTTTTTATTTTACATTAAATCAACTTAATATCTACTTAATACCTTCTTTAATATAATCACAATTGTTCTTCATGTTCTTGATCGTTCTTGAGCAAAATCGTCACAAAACCTTCGTTACTTGGCCAAATCCGTTCTAAATTATATTTCTAGAGTCTCCTCTCCGCTCTTCATCTCCGTGTACGTTTCATTTTCAATGCCGACAAAATCGTTTTCAACACTTTAATTGTTGAAATCAAGTTTTAATACTAATAATGTTATTTTTGTCATTTCTTATAGGAGAAGATTATGAAGACGAGTTTGGGGACTCGTATATTTTAGAAGAAGATTAGTAGACGGGTTTTTAGGTCTTATTTTGGTGCTATTTGGTTTTGTGCTAGCTAAGGTAACGATTACCGAGTTACTCGACGAATTAATGTCACATATTTTCTTTTTGTTATTTACGGTTTTAAGTAGTAACATGCTAGGTTGTTATTATTATTAAGTTTTATGAGTTTTTAACATATTTAGTGTTTTTGACATGTTGGATGATTTGTTCATAATCATAATTTTAGTATGAATGATGGTTGAATTGTTTGTTAAAATGGATGGTTGTTAATTAAAACATGTTAGAAATAAATTTGGAGTTGTTGTTGGTGGTGGCCGTGTATGGTGGCCCGAGAAACAGGCCCGGTTCAGGCCCGGTCCAGGCCCGGCTGCCCGGTCTTGTTGGCCCGTTATTTGGCCTTTTGGGCTTGTGTCGATACTTGATTGTTTTGTTGTTGTTTTGACGGGTTTTAAATATGTTAAGCATGCGGGAAATATTAAGAAACGATTTTAGAAATGGTTGACCAAAACCGGCCCAAACCAGGCCCGTGGGCCCAAACCAGGCCCGTGGGCCCAGTCCAGACCCGGTTCAGTCTCGGCCCAGTCCAGGCCCGGCTGACCCGTGAGCCCTCCTTTGGGCTTGTGACGGTTTTTGAGTTTATTGTTATTATTATATCATGTTTTGTACTATTTAGCAAGTGGGAAATTTTAATAAGTAAATTATTTAATTAAACGGTTTTCATAATTATTTATATTCTAACCATGTATAGGAATTATAGCATGAGATTGTAGTTTAATTGCTACCGTCAAGTAAGCGGCGGTTCGTAAGAATTAATAATTCACATGTTAGAAATTAGAATAAAATAGCATGAAATGAATATGATGTTCTTATGTTCAAGCCTAAAGGCTAAGACTCTGTTTCTAGCCGGTTTGACCAAACGGGTTTGGTCAAACTATGATCTAGTCAGCCCCGTTTTGACTGATGACCCGTCGCGGGACTCGGGTCGGGGATTTGTCTTCAGGTAAAGTTTTATTTAATGAATGAATGAATGAGCCTTAGTAGATATGAGGCGATATGATATTTGAATGTGATTTATATGCAATTAGTCAAATGATAGGAAGTTTTTCCCGTGACTGTTTAATTGTATGATATATGTCGTGTTGACTAAGTACTCATAGAGAATTATGATTTTATGGCGTGTTGACCATTCTAATTCTAAATGAGTACCTTAGACCATGACATTGATAGACCTTACTATCTTTAACGAGTATATAGTTCACAGCTTGATAGCTTTTGTGTAACTGGCCTGGGATTTTGATACCAAGCCGGGGCATGGCTGCCTAATTGCTTCCACTTTGGGAATGGAGCCAGCTTAAGTACTAGCCAACTCTGCTTAGGGGGTCTCCTAGTAGAGATTCTCATGTACGTTTGGTCATGAGACAGGGAATGGGTTAGCTGTTGTCGCTAGGTCTGCGCAGTCTAGGACTAGGATGTTTATCCTACCTTGTGGTATAGCCGCGAGTTACAGAAGTCGACTATTGACTGTACTAAGAACTTATGCCTGTTTCTAGACGTATTGGTCTTTCATGTTTGATGATTCTATGAATCGTAGAAGGTGAGATGCAAGCCGGCTACGGTTGATAGAGTTTGGATTACCGGTTGTTAACTGATTCACATGATAGCTTGCATAAGTAGCTTAGCCGTCATATGCTAGGTTATGTTAGTTATTTATTTCATAACATGAAAAGCATATCGTATATGTTAAGGCTTTGTATTTTCCATATACATCTCTTTTATGTTATTCATGTTTTATTAAACTCGACATTTCGTGGCTGGGAGAACTCGGAGTTACTCCCCACTGACTGTGGCTTCCGTGTTTATATTTAATGCGGTTGGCAGGTTTGTGATGCATACTTGGGTACATTGACGAGCTAGCGAGTGAAGTATTACCTTGGACCTATATTCGGTTCTTAGGATTGTATTATTTAATACACTCTTTTATTTCCGTATTTATTAGGGAGATATGTCTCCCGTTTTAGATACTTCTTATTATAATATTATTTCCTTTTTGTATGAACCTTTTTCTTTAAGACACCTTTGTTATGATGAATATATTTAATGGTAGGTTCCGGTTTTAAAATTTACCGATTTTCACTAAAGTGAACCTATTAAAAACGTATTCTCATCTTTTATTTATTTAAATTACTTGTTTATCTTTCTGCAAATTCGAGGGTGTCACAGGTGGAGGCGGTGGCTTCCCCTACCAACGATGCCAAAGTTGTCATCAATTTCCTAAAGAAGATTATTTTTCCCCGGTTTGGAGTACCTAGAGCTCTAATAAGTGATGGAGGAAAGCACTTTCATGAAAAACGACTTGACTCACTACTTCTTAAATATGGTGTTCATCATCGTACCGGTTTGGGGTATCATCCCCAAACAAGTGGGCAAGTCGAAATCTCCAACAAAGAAATCAAATCTATCCTTGAAAAAGTGGTCTCAAAGCACCGTAAAGATTGGAGTTCAAAGCTCGACGACACATTATGGGCATATAGGACGGCATTCAAAACTCCTATTAGAATGTCGCCTTATAAGTTGGTGTATGGCAAGTCTTGCCATTTGCCCATAGAGCTCGAATACAAGGCATATTGGGCGATCAAAGAACAAAATCTTGATGCAAAATTGAGCGGTGACAAGAGATTACACCAATTACAAGAGCTTGAGGAGTTCCGGCTCAAATCCTATGAAAATGCCCAATCTTACAAGGAGAAGACCAAACTCATTCATGACAAGAAGATCCTCAAAAGGGATCTCCAATGTGGAGACAAAGTTCTTCTATTCAACTCAAGGTACAAGCTATTTCCCGGGAAGCTCAAATCCCGGTGGTCGGGACCATTCTTGATCACCGAGGTAGGGAAATATGGGGACTTTGAGTTGGCAAGCAAAGATGGTCAAAAATTCAAAGTGAACGGGCAACGAATCAAGCTTTACAAGGAAGGTTCTCTCATAGGAGTAGTCGAGGCTTTGTACCTCAAGCCGACTACTCCTCATTAATTCATGAACAAGAACGGGTTTTGTGAAGTCCCCTAATAATCACAAATTTGTATATAATTCTAACTCATTTGACTAATGTTCGATAGATATTAGTTTGCATGGAAATTGATTAAATTGACGATAATGAGGTCGAATTTTTGTTTGGCTAATTGAATCGTTAATTAAACCAATTTCCCGTTACTTAGTTAATTTTGTAAATTTTTAGTGCATTTTTTGTCAAAGAGAGTGTGAGGGAGGGATTTAATGTGTTTGTGATTGTTTTTGTAAGTTGAAATGAAAGAAACATAGCGGAATACTAATGAAGAAGCGAGAAATCGAGCAAAGGGTGAAGATTTTGAAGCAAAAGGGTCGAAAAAGACGAGTCACGCTCGTAAAATTGGTTTCACGCCCGAGAAAGTTCAAGAAAAGCAAAGGAAATCACGAGAATCTAGTTTCACGACCGTGAAACCCATCTCACGGTCGTGGTTTCACGGCCGTGAAACTAATCTCACGGTCGTGAGATGGCGAAAAGTTATGCAGTAGCAGTTCATGAACAAGTCACGGTCGTGACTTAAGTCTCACGGTCGTGAAATGTGATCTCACGGTCGTGAACCCAATTTCACGGTCGTGAAACTTGATTGAACCGTGACCTTATCTTCTCTTCTTCACTTCTTCTTATCTTTCCTCTTCTTATTCAACAACAAACACAAACACAACACACAAACCCTCATCTCTCTAAAAATCACCAAACTCCCTCAAATCTTCACCAAACTCCATCAAATCTCCCACAAATTGTCACAAAAAGCTTCCTTCTTCAATTAAAAACACATTGAGAACCATTTTTTTGCCTTACAAACACCAAAAAACCCAGAAAAATCGATTTTCAACCCTAAAATTAGAAAAATCCGAAATTTGAGATCTATTTTTTGGGTTAATTTTTTGCTTTCTACTCCATTAGAAAGTTGTTTTGGGGTCATTTGAAGGTTTTACTAGTGTTCTTAATCGTTTTAGAAGCTTCCTTTGAGCAATTTGTTTTTTGGGAAAAAGCTTGCTTAAAGATAATAATGGCGGGACAAGGAAAAGGGAAAGCGGCGGCGGCAAGAGCACCAAAGAGGCGGAGAGGCAGCGGGTCCAACAACCCGGACGCAAACGAAGATTTAGAGATTGAGCAACTTCCGGGTTTTCCGAAGTCGTCTTTGAGACGGATGCTCAAAGACAAGCCTTCGCTGCTATTCAAGGGTTAGAGATGGAGCCCACTGTTTTTCTATGCCACGACATCATACGTCGTCTTGGCCTGACGGAAGCTATGCGAAACTTTTTCGCGGTCTCAGGTATGGCTACTCTATATTCCATGCATGAGCTCTCCTACCGGAGTCTCACGCTAGAATTTCTAAGTAGTTTGAATAGCTTGGTAAATGCTGAGAATGTACCGTGTTTCAGTTTCCGTCTTGCTAATACTTCGCATGTTGTCCCAATGGTTGAATTTGTTGTTATTCTGGGGTTAGATTTCCCTTCTAGAAGGGATACTGTAGAGCCAAAGGGCTATGATTTGAGCCCGCTTTGGATGGCTTTGACCGGTAGAACTTTAGCCGATTTCCGTAGGAATTCGGCCCTCTTAATTCACCACCCTGTGCCTCGTTTTTGGCATAGGTTAGTGTCGGGCACCTTCCTAGGGCGGCAAGAGCCAAACAACCTCACCCAACTCGACTTGACCTTTTTAGAGTCGCACTTAAATGTGCAAGGGCATAGGGATACCTTCACCTTCCCCATAATGAATGAAATCTATAGGAGGTGGAGGAAGTTGGGTAGGAACACCGTAGCCCGTAGGCAGACGGTGGTCATGGGGGGTTTGGTTACATTTTTGGCTAAACACTTTGACCCTAATTTTAACAGTGACGGGACGTATGTGGTTTTGACCGGGGGGACACTTCTTGATGAGAATTCCCTAATCTACTCGAATTGGATTAGGCTTGACCGGGAGAGGAGTTTTCTTTGGGTTATCAAGGGTGCAACCCCTTTTTACCTTCCTTGTCATAGACTCCCACCCTTTTCCCCTAGGGATAACACTATGGAGAGGCGACCCAGCTACCTGCTGCCAGTGACGATGGCAGGTGGTAGGGCCGCTTCTAGTGGTGCTAGGGAGGAGGGAGAGTCTTCCCAGCCTCAACCCCGACCCGCATCTAGACCAAGTCAAAGTGCACCCCAGGTAACACTTCCTGTTCCCCCTTTCCCCCTGCCACATTTGCAGTTTCCCTACCCC
Organism: Heliosperma pusillum; assembly: GCA_022085475.1. Taxonomy (NCBI): domain Eukaryota; kingdom Viridiplantae; phylum Streptophyta; class Magnoliopsida; order Caryophyllales; family Caryophyllaceae; genus Heliosperma; species Heliosperma pusillum. The sequence goes on from JAIUZE010015671.1 coordinate 6,849, forward strand.
CCACCCAGTTATGTGAACATCCCCCCCTACCCCTTTGACTACCAGGGGTATGTTCACCCCGACCCTACCATCTCCCCCCAGGGCGACTACCTCACCGGTCTAATGCAGAACATGCATTTGAACATGCATGAAGACCGGGTCAACAATTATTATGCCTCCTACCCGAACTATTTTTTGCTGGCCAACCAAGGGTACATTGACCCTAACGGTTTTATGTCAAGCTGGGCTCAACCCGATTTGTTGTTTCCCAACCATGGAAACCGGGGAGGGGGAGGGGGCATGGAGACCGGGGGCGACCAAGGGAATAGGGAAGAGGGTAGTGGTGGTGGTGGTGGAGATGATGAGGATGAGGATAAGGATGAGGATGTGATGGAGCCCTTTTGAGAAGGTTTTTTTTGTTTTTGTTTGATAATTGGAAGAGTCGGAGTGGTGTCTAGGTGGCTTGTTTAGCATCTTCCCCCTCCCCTCTAGTGTGTGTCTCCTCCTCTCCTCTCTATGATTTGATATAATTTGTTTCTCTAACTTGTAATTTTTGTGTTGTGTTGGTTGGCCTTGGCAACATTGGAGGCGGGTGTCCATCCCATCGGACACCAATATTTTGCTCCCCATGAAAAATCCAAATTGACAAACAACCTTGCATTTAGCTATTTTCATGCATCACGTAGTTAGGTGTCATTTTTAGACTTTCCCGTGGTTGGTACCCCCATGAGGGGCGTGCATTTATGCATTTTACCGCCACGACGAGCCTCCGATATGGCACACTAGACTTTCTTGTGGGAGGTACCCCCATGAGGGGCTTGCATTTATGCACCTTACCACCACAACGAGACTCTAGATTAGCATATAGTTTAGTTTGCATTTACTTAGATCATGCACTTGTATTATATCATTTTGCATTTAGTTTTAGGATATTATTTAGTTCATGCATATTATATAGATTAGTTCATTTGCATAACTAACCCTCTTGTATATATTGTTCATATTGTGAATATTCATAAAAAAAATCAAAAATCCCAAAAACAAGTTTTTATTTTTTTTTCAAAATATAAAAAATCCAAAAACATGTTCTTTCCTTTTAGAAAATATTCAAAAACCCAAAAACATGTTTTTTTTTTCTTTACTTTCAATAATCCTATTTCATACATTGAGGACAATGTTTGTTCCAATGTGGGGGATGGGAAACTATTTTCATAGTTTTTATATTCATTTTTTTTTTTGAAAAAAAAAAAAATCCAAAAATATGTTTTATTTTGCATTTAAAATCATTCAAAAAATCCAAAAATAATTGAAAAATTTGAAAAATCCTAAAAATTAGCTTGTTTATATCTTACCTTGTATATATTTGCATTGCTTTTTCTTCTAACCTCCATACATAGGTCCGCTACACATCGCTCAAGAGACTTATAGAAGGGATTAAGAAGACCGTCATGGTATGATCGTTCTTATTCCTTCCCCTTCTTTCTTTCTTTACTTCTTATCACATGAGGAGTTTGGAAAAATGGTTGATGATTGCGATGTTGATTTTGATGAATTGGCGGTTGTGTGACTTATGTGCTGTTAGGGGGTCTCATTAGATTAATTGTCACGTAGTTCATTAGAGCATTCGCATTAGTTTGTATATATGTTGCTTAATTTTAGATCATGGCATATAGTTGCATTTAGGAAAACTTTTTGGAATGCCTAATTTGAAAATTGAACAAGCTTGAATAGACCCTTGTAGATACTCTTTTTGCTTAGCACTTTGCCTATTAAAATAGATTTTGAAACACCTTCTAATGTGTATTTTTAGTATAATTTTCGCACCGTTTCCTAGAGCCTAGTCAAGGGCTTGCATTTATCATCTTGACCATCCCCATGGTGTGAAAATTCCTTGGTGAACGCTTTCCTAGGTGACTCTCGAGGCCATGTAATTGTTCAATCATCACATTTCACTACATTTGACAAAAAGGAAATTTTCCCATCAAAAGTCCAAAAATTGAGTTCAAACATAATAGAAAAAGAAAAGCTTGAAATTTTGCACATTTTTTGCCTTAGTCCTAGCTTAGGGAGTGCATATGGAGACTTCTAGGCTCTTCTAGAGTACCCTCAATACATATGGGGTCGCTCTCGATGTCGCTACGGCGAGGATTTGCCTATTGTTGGTCTCCGCCGCACACCTTTCGCTAGGCTACCTTGCTCTCAAAAGGCACCCAAATCAAGCACCAAAAAAATCAAAAACAAAAAGAAAGAAAAAAAGAAAAGAGAAAGAAAAAGAAACAAAATAAGAACTCAAACATCTCGTTTCCTTACCTTTTTGATGATTACTCCTACGTTGCATGGCTAAGAGGGGACGACCCTTCCTTTCACTTAGGTGAGAGGCGGAATTCCGATCCTACAGTGTCTTCTAACACCATGGGGCCCTCACTTTCCATCCCGCTTTTTCACCCTTGACAAAGTTTTCTAGTAAACGTGAACGAATATACTAATTTTACACAATAAAGAGGTGATTTATTTATATCTTTCTAGGCATAGTTCCTTGTAAAACTAGTAAGTACATAGGAATTTGCATGTTTGAAATTTTTCCATTTTAGATGAATCCCGGCGCATGGATGAGGCATGTTGTCATTTGCTTTTGTAGATGCATTCTCATTTGTTTTGTGTGCTTTATTGCCTAGAATGCATCGAAGTTTTGGCAAGACCCCACTTGCCTTGCAAGAAGGTGTCCTAACTCATGGATACCTTGTTGTGAGTTGAAGGGACGGAGCAAGGCCCGTTAATTGCCTTGTATCGGTTAGGTTTAGCGTAGTTAATTAAGGGTCTTGACTATTGTTCATCCTTACTCGGGACGAGTAAGGGTTTGGTTTGGGGAGATTTGATATAGTGTCATTTCACCCCACATTTTCACCCCTTTTCATCTCGTTTTGCTTGCCTTTAACGCTTCCTAGGAGCGTTTCTACGTGTTTTACCTTCTTCTAGCATATTTCTTGCTTTTATCGTGTTTTTGTAGATAAACCGTCAATTGAGGCGATTTCTACCTACTTTTGATCAACAAAGAAGAAAGTGAATCATTCGGAGGACCCACGGCATACCTTGTTGGAGTAGGTGTCCTCCACAATAGTGCGCCACATAATAAATCTTATTAAGGAATATAATTGGGATATTTATTGACTATATATATGATTAGTCAGTTCATTAACGTAAATCAATAACGGTTGGCTAACTAGAGTTTGACGTTATTGTCGTTTGACGGCGGTGATCAACTGATCCCTTTCGGTCACACCTAAAGGATGAAATCCAAATAGTAACTAATTATTTGTATACGATACAGTTAATTAGTACATTACATATATTCGATATGTACGAGAGTTAATTGTTAGAAATTGAGTTAAGAACTCAAATTCGATTAAGCTTATTTTTCAATTATGCGATAATTGACTAATAAATTTATATCTTATTTTAATACGATTAAATAAGATTTAACTTAGTAATTAATCGTTAAATTACTAAATTAGTTGAGGTTTTGAGATAGAGGTAATTAGTTAATTATATTTACAAGGATTGTAAAATAAATTAACCATGCATTGTGGGACCCATTATATATTGATATAATGGTAAAATATTACTTAAAATGTTAAGTACATATTATTTATTTAATTAAGTCATATAATTGTTATATGATCAAATTAACACTTAATTATACAAGATAATTAACCATATGATCAATAAGTATTTGTGAGACAAATATCAAAAATCAAAATGGACCTAACTAGACCAATGTGGCCGGTTATGATGTAGTTACAAGGGTGATGATTTTGTTCTTGTTGTAACTCTTTAGTTAGCTTTTGAAAGTGACATAACAAGTATAAAACAATCATCATCTTTTCTACAACACTCCACTCTAATGCATGTGAACAAATTAAACAAAATAATAGTCCATATGTGGACAATGTGGTCCGGCCTCATGGCCTATAAAATGAGCATTTGTGTTCATTTTATTACTACTTCATTTTGTGCTTGTTTTCTTACTTCTCTCAAAAACCTCATCTTCTTACTAAAACTCTCAAACACTAATATTTACTAAGTATTACTAGTGTAGTAATATAGTCATAATATTAGTAGTATTATATCTATCTTATTATCTAGTTAAAAATAAATGTAGATTATTTGGGTTAATCTTGGTGCAAATTAGAGGAGATCTTCTACTTTGGAGATTATTTGTGTTCATCCATATTATTAGCTCAAGAACAACAAGAAGGAGTTCTTGTTGTGCCCATATATATTTCCATATCAATGTGAGGAAATTTCTTCTTTTATATAAATGTCTTTATATTTGCATGCATGTTACATAGATCATTAAATACTAAATTAACAAGTAATTTAGAAACTAATTAGAGGAATCTAATTAAGGTCTATGGACTTTCAATTGGTATCAGAGCTAGCTTGTAGCATGCATGTTCATTTTGGACATTTTTATTAAAGTTATAAGATAACTAATAAATCAAAGATTTTGAGTTAAAATACGATTCTGACAAAAAAATTTGGTTCATGTATACCTACTGACCTCAAAATGTTTGTGGTTAAATTTCGTGATTTTAGGGATTAATTTTCTATTTATTTTTATTTTTGGCGTTTAAACCGAGTTAACATGCATTTTATGAGTTAAAAGTTAACTAAAACTAGTTGCATGTTGATTCTGGCCATGAAATTTTAATATGATCTCACATGCATTTCTTAAATATTGTATGTAAAATTTAGTGACTTTTACTTATGTATTGCATGTTCATTGATTTTTATACGATAAAAGTCGATAATATGAGATTATAATGTTCATAAAATTGAAACGTCCATTTCTGGTCTTGAAATTTTTTTTTACATTTAACATTCTGATGTTGATACTCTTGGTGAAATTTCATAATTTGTTTCACTATTTTACTATATCTAATGTTTTTATTTGATAAAACCATTAAATACAAAGCTATTTGTTCATAAAATTAATTTAAAATTTTGAGCAAATGTTTTTATTTTTATAGTTCCTGGAAATTTTCCAGAATGTACAAAATTTTTGGTTTCAAATTTTATGATGTTTATATTTTATTTTGGTTTGATTCAAATTGGTTCTGATTAAACCGTAATATTTAGACAAATTGAAGTGCAAATCGATCTTAATTAATACCAACAAATTAGTAGTGACTAATTTGAGTTCTCAAACAGTTATTAATTAGTTTGGAATGTAAATGCATATTTCTTTAAATGTGATTAGTGATTTTTAATGGTTAAAAATCATAAATCCCGGAAAAATCGAGCTACAATGAGAATGAATTGAATCTAGGACGATTTTGGCATGAATTTTGCAGCAATTTATTTAATTTATGGTTGAATGAATGAATGTCATTTATTTAATAATTTATGCAAATTTTGTACCTAGTATGGCCTAGTTGTTTTTATCGTTATTACCCGTAATGTAAGGGAATAACGGTATGGTTGTAATTTTATTGCGATCTCGTATCGCCGGGTTGTATAATTTAATAATTTTATTTTATAGAATAAATGTATAATAGGAATTTGTATATTTGTATATTTGTATATTTTTATGAAGACCGGTGACCTCCCTCAAGCCGGTGCCATTTTGAAGGTGTTCCAAGTGAACGAGCAAGGGACCAAGGGAGTTGGTTTCGAATTGTAAAACTATCTAGTTAATTTGATTAGCTAGGTGGCCATACTAGGATTTTATTATTGCTTGGTTGCTTGCTTATTTCCGCTCATGCCAAAATCGTCACACATGCATTTTATTTACCGTTATTGTCAATTCAACGTTATTCACAATTCACCGACTTAGTTCACTTATAGGGAATTAATAACTAAATTGACAAGATCTCTCACATGTTTAAAAATTGAGATTAGCCTACCAATTAATAACACCTATGAATCCCGTGTTCATTAGGGCTACCACGCTCGTGGGTCCCTTTTTACCTCGGGTAAGTAGGGTGATACGATCACAAGCTAAAATTGGATTGGACTCAACGAGATAAGCGTTATCTTGGGACTAGGAGATGGATTTAGTTTAAATCCGTCAACCAAGAGTTCTAAAGGTAGAATTAGTCAAGTAATGACTTACCGTTTCTAGATAAAGGTAGCATACGATGACTATTTTTATTTAAAAAATGGGTCTTGGAATCATTTATATAATTTAGTGAGAGGTCATTATATGAATGCTAAACTTGATAAAATGTTTTTCAAGTAAATTAACAATGAATGTTTTTAATATTTGTCTTTTTGTTGTAGTGACCATATTCGCATAATGTCAACATCATCAATCGTTGCAACCTTGGGTAGAGACTCATGGTTGAGGTCCGTCATGGACAAGTGTGTCCTAAAGGATGACGGAAGTAACTTCGTTGAATGGGAGTCAACGATCAAGAGCGCAGCGTTATCCGATAACGTGATTCGCTACTTGGTCGAATCGCCCCCCACCGAACCCGCGAATAGATGTCAGCCGGGGTGCGGGCCGAGTATGACATTTATTGAAGGTTGCTAAGACGTCAAGAATGTCTTGATTTGGTCAATCTCACACAAACTCAAACTCCAATTGATTTCTCTCAAAGCATATGCGATATTCACGAGAATCACTTCGATGTTTTCGCAAGCCCCTCAAATTGTCCAATATGAGGCGATTACGAAATTCTTTGACACTAAGCTTCAAAGGGGCCAAAAAGTTGGCCCACACTTGCTCAAAATGGTTGAGCACGCGGACACCTTAGAGCGTCTAGGGTGCAAAATTCCGAAGAATTTGGTGGTGGGTAAGATCCTTCATTCACTCTCACCTAAGTTCACCCAATTTAGGGTGAACTATAACATGAATGGCATGGACAAGAGTTTCCATGAACTCCATGCACTCCTCACCCCCCCAACTGAAGAGAGACATGGAGCTATTGTGATGAACCCAATATGTTTCTTGTTCTTTCCATACAATGAAGAACATGACCTTGGGGTGAGGAGGACAAGGCAAGGGTAGACTCTTTTCAAGAAAGCGCGTGCAAGGGAAAGGCAAGGTCTTTTTATAAGCCAATCCCTAAAGTCAACAAACACGCTGGAGGCGGATTGCTATTATTGTAATGGCAAAGGGCCATTGGGAAACGCAATTTGCCCCAATACTTGAAAGATAATAAAGCCGTTGTGTGACCACGTCAGGTAAAATTCTTTCATCACTCTATATGATAGATATTAACTTTGCTAGTACCTCTTCTTGGGTATTTGATACCGGTTGTGGTTCTCACCTTTGTAATCATGTACAGGGGCTGAGGGACGTGCAAGCACTAGCCAAGGGTGACGTGGACCTGCGCATGGGAAATGGAGCTAAGGTAGCCGCAGTTTCCGTGGGCACCTACGTTCTTCTTTTGCCTAATGGTTTAGAGTTGTATTTAAATAATTGCTATTATGTACCAACTCTTAACAAGAACATTATCTCCATTTCCGTGTTAGACATGGAAGGTTTTCTTTTTGCATTAAGAACAACTGTTGTACTTTTGCTTTTAATGAAATGGTTTATGGCGAGGCCATTTCTATTGGAGGTATTTATGTTCTAGATATTGCAAAAGAGGTCTATCATGTAGAAAACAAGAAGCTCAAACAGGTGAACCTAATCAATCATACCTTTGGCATTGTCGTTTAGGGCACATAAACGAACGACGCATAAAGAGACTTGTTTCATCTAAAGTACTCAAACCATTCGATTACGAATCTTATGGCGTATGCGAATCTTGTCTTCTAGGCAAGATGACTCGTGCTCCTTTTACGGGAAAAGGACACGAGCAAGTGAAGTATTAGGACTTATACACACGGATGTATGCGGTCCAATGACTATCCGAGCTAGAGGTGGTTATCACTACTTCATTACTTTTACCGACGACTTGAGTAGATATGGATATGTCTACTTGATGAGGCATAAAAGTGATGCTTTTGAAAAGTTCAAAGAATTTCAAAATGAAGTAGAAAACCAATTGAATAAAAAGATTAAAACCCTACGATCCGATCGTGGTGGTGAATACTTGAACCATGAATTTGATTCACACCTGAAAGATTGTGGTATAGTATCACAATGGACTCCTCCTGGAACACCTCAATTAAACGGTGTATCCGAAAGGAGAAATCGAACTTTATTAGATATGGTTCGATCTATGATGAGTCTAACAGAGCTTCCTGATTATTTTTTGGGGTTTTGCTATCTTATCTGCAATATTTTCACTAAATCGAAGCCCGACTAAAGCGGCAAACAAGACTCCATATGAGATATGGACAGGAAAAGTTCCTTATTTGTCATTTATGAGAATTTGGGGATGCGAGGCTTTTGTTAAGAATAAGTCTGACGATAAACTCGCACCCAAATCTGACAAATGTCTTTTTGTAGGATATCCAAAGGAATCACGTGCTTATTACTTCTACAATAAACACGAGGACAAAGTGTTTGTGTCTCGTGATGCAGTCTTTTTAGAAAATGATTTTATTTCTAAAAGACAGAGTGGGAGAAAATTTGAACTTGATGAAGTCCAAGAGCCACAAACCAAAAAGGACGACGAGGAAAACGTTCCCTCTTCGTCTGGTACGGTCATTATTCCTTCAGAACCTAGGAGGTCAAGCAGAATTAGTCATCAACCTGATAGATACCTTGGTATTATAGAGGAAGGTGATGACTATAATGTGTTACTTTTTGAAAGTAACGAACCTATACCTACAAAGCAGCAATTTCTCGTCCCGACTCAAAGCTATGGCTAGGAGCATGCCAATCCGAAATGGGTTCTATGTTACGACAATCAGTATGGACTGTGATTTACCTAAGGAGGTACGACCTCTTCCATTGTAAGTGGATCTATAAGATCAAAAGTGGCATAGATAAACATAATGATGTTTACAAAGCTAGATTGGTGGCAAAAGGTTTCACCCAAGTTCATGGTCTTCACTATGACGAAACCTTCGCCCCAGTCGCCATGCTTCGATCCATAGGGATTATCTTAGCGGTTGCCGCATTTCATAATTATGAGATTTGGCAAATGGATGTCAAAACCGCCTTCTTGAATGGGATTCTAGAAGAGGAAGTGTACATGACACAACCTGAAGGTTTTGTGGATCCATCAAACCCTAAGAAGGTATGCAAACTTAAGAGATCTATCTATGGTCTTAAGCAAGCATCCAGGAGTTGGAATCATCGTTTCGATAATGTAATTAAACAAAATGGTTTCACTCGAAGTGTCGAGGAACCGTGTTTATACATGAAGTTTAGTGGGAGTAAAGTAACTTTTCTAGTCTTGTATGTAGATGACATACTACTCATTGGGAATGATATTCCAATGCTCACTTCTGTAAAAGAGTGGCTTGGAATACATTTCCAAATGAAAGACTTAGGAGATGCCCAGCGCATCTTAGGTATCCGGATCTATAGGGATAGATCTAGAAGGATACTAGCATTAAGTCAAGAGACTTATATTGATAAGATTCTTGATCGGTTCAACATGAAAGACTCTAAGAGAGGCTTTCTTCCTATGGGAAGTGGGATCACTTTGAGCAAGTCAGAGTGCCCTAACGAAAACCCGAGGAGATTGAACGCATAAAATTGATCCCTTACGCATCAGCTGTTGGATCAATCATGTATGCTATGATGTGCACTCGTCCCGACGTTGCATATGCTTTGAGCATGACAAGTCGTTACCAAGCAAATCCAGGTGAGAGTCACTGGATAGCCGTAAAGAACATCCTGAAGTACTTAAGAAGGACCAAGGATTCGTTCTTAGTGTTTGGAGGCGAGACTGAGTTACGTGTAAAGGGTTACACAGATGCTAGTTTCCAAAAAAAAAAAAAAAAAAACAAACAAACAAGGAATAGGGATGATATGAAATCCCAATCCGGCTACGTTTATATGATGAATGGAGGAGCTGTTTGCTGGAAGAGTTTCAAGCAAAGCGTTACAGCGGATTATACAACAGAAGCAGAGTACCCCTTGCAGCATCTGAAGCTGCAAAGGAAGCTGTGTGGATTCGGCAATTTTTGGAAGGACTAACAGTAGTCCCTACTGCCAAAGATCCTATCACGATTTATTGTGATAACAGTAGGGCTATTTTTCAAGCAAAAGAGCCCAAGTCTAGTAACAAGTCTAGACATGTACTTAGGAAATATCATGTAATTAGAGATTACGTGGACAGAAAGGAAATTGACATTTGTAAGGTTGGACAGATGACAACATTGCTGATCCTTTAACCAAGCCTTTATCAAAGGCTAAGCATGATGGTCATGTCGTCACAATGGGATTGAGACGTGTGCCAGAATCCCTTTAGATTATGTAATATGTATAATTGAATGTTGTATTAATTATTTCATATATGATAATGGCATTCATTGTTCGAGTTTTATTTTAAACTCTTTTATTTAGTTTGACTAAATTTAATACTTTGTTTATCCGAATAGATTGTTGGACCCTATTCAAGTGAATAGGACAAACTTAGTATTTTGTCCCTAGTCACTCTATGAGGTGACGTCTCGAAATGACTAGATTGTAAGTCGATCGATGGTTGGTTCAGCACCATGGGGTCATGGAGATGACTGGTCGTTTACATAGACAGACTGTATGACACTCTGTCGGACAGTGACATTGTAGAGACCCTTAAATCAATTATTTGATGCCTGGTCGTGGCAGGGTCTTCTATCTTATTCCTATAAGTCGATTCTTTTGACTGGCGACCGTCTATCTGAGTCGGTGCAGTTTCCGATTGGTTTTGGTTGATGTTCTAGGTCGTGCCGTAAAAGGAGGCCGATGGACTTCTTCTGGATCATGGTGATCTGCATCATACAGAGTAGATGGATCAACAGGAATTGTCCACCCACGTTGGGTAAAAACATCTTTAGGCCACTCGAGGAGAAGTTACTGTAAATGCGTGGCCACGCTCGGAAAGAGATCTATGGTAGATTTTCCGGTCAGACAGTTACTCTCCCTATCGAGAAAACCACTCTAGATATTGTCAATCGCAAGTGCGACCTGGAAGACACCTTGCGTTGAGTGGGAGATGTGATAAAGAGACAAGAGAATCGGTGACGCACACTTGTGTCAGACAAGTGGGAGATTGTTGGAGTAGGTGTCCTCCACAATAGTGCGCCACATAATAAATCTTATTATGGAATATAATTGGGATAATTATTGACTATATATATGATTAGTCAGTTGATTAACGTAAATCAATAACGGTTGGCTGACTAGAGTTTGACGTTATTGTCGTTTGACGGCGGTGATCAACTGATCCCTTTCGGTCACACCTAAAGGATGAAATCCAAATAGTAACTAATTATTTGTATACGATACAGTTAATTAGTACATTACATATATTCGATATGTACGAGAGTTAATTGTTAGAAATTGAGTTAAGAACTCAAATTCGATTAAACTTATTTTTCAATTATGCGATAATTGACTAATAAATTTATATCTTATTTTAATACGATTAAATAAGATTTAACTTAGTAATTAATCGTTAAATTACTAAATTAGTTGAGGTTTTGAGATAGAGGTAATTAGTTAATTATATTTACAAGGAGTTGTAAAATAAATTAACCATGCATTGTGGGACCCATTATATATTGATATAATGGTAAAATATTACTTAAAATGTTAAGTACATATTATTTATTTAATTAAGTCATATAATTGTTATATGATCAAATTAACACTTAATTATACAAGATATATAATTAACCATATATCAATAAGTATTTGTAAGACAAATATCAAAAATCAAAATGGACCAAACTAGGCCATTGTGGCCGGTTGGATTGTAGTTAGAATGGTGATGATTGTTGTTCTTGTTGTAACTCTTTAGTTAGCATTTGAAAGTGACATAACAAGTATAAAACAATCATCATCTTTTCTACAATACTCCACTCTAATGCATGTGATCAAATTGAACAAAATAATAGTCCAATTGTGGACTACATGATCCGGCCAAATGGCCTTTAAAATGAGCATTTGTGTTCATTTTTCTACTTACTTCATTTTGTGCTTGTTTTCTTACTTCTCTCAAAAACCTCATCTTCTCACTAAAACTCTCAAATACTAATATTTACTAAGTATTACTAGTGTAGTAATATAGTCATAATATTAGTAGAATAATATCTATCTTATTATCTAGTTAATAATAAGGGTAGATTATTTGGGTTAATCTTGGTGCAACTTAGAGGAGATCTTCTACTTTGGAGATTGTTTGTATTCATCCATATTTGTAGCTCAAGAACAACAAGAAGGAGTTCTTGTTGTCCCCTTATATTTTCCATATCAATGTGAGGAAATTTCTTCTCTTATATAAATGTCTTTATATTTGCATGCATGTTACATAGATCATTAAATACTAAATTAACAAATAATTTAGAAACTAATTAGAAAATTCTAAATAAGGTCTATGGACTTTCATTTTATTCGGCCTTCCTAGGCCCAACCCAACCCATTTCGACCAATCGTCCCGTCTGGACGGTCCAAATTCTTATCTACGCCTAAGGATGGATAACGATTGACGTCAACCATACCGCGGTACGTACTCATGTTAGTATCAAAAGATTTCACTACTCGATGAAATGGACTAGGAACCGACCTTAATCATGTTTGGCGCGGACCTCTCCACAGACCCGGGTTTGATTGATTGGTATGGCAACCCACCCTTTAAGCCAAAACCTTTTTAAATGCACTCAGCATATCGTTATAATGCATATATAAATGTGTTTAACCTCTACATGATCACCATTTTGTAAGTAAAACCATGACGAATTTTTCAAAAAAAAATCCTTTTTTTAAAAACTGTAAAGCATTTCCAAAGGTGGCCTAAAGTAGTGTAAAATGAGTCCGAACTCTCCCCAAATATCCAGTCAAAATCGTCTTTTCTCCACTTCGAGTCATCAGTCCTACAACCACACTACAGTTGCTTAGGACAAAAATTTCAAATCTTGTCATTTTCAAAACTCACTTAGCACAGTGGCACACTCCCACTTCACAAGTCGACTCCTTTTGAGTAAGTGTGCTAGAATGGTCGATCGTGTTTTGATTCGTCGTCGGTCTCTTGCCTCAATATTTTAAGATGTCGGGAACTAATCAAGCAAGTTTTCATCTAGCGGATCCAAACCCGAATGGTAATAATCTAGTCCTAGCTGCGCTCATCGGTCTCCAAACAAGTCAGGACCAAGCTTATGCTCGCCTCAATGCCATTGAAGGCCGAATTGTTGCCATAGAAACTAGGCTTCCTCCTGCAGACATTCTTGATGCTAGTATGCATGATAACCTTCCACCCTTTGTGGGACAACCAGAAGTCGATCCCCCACCAGTTCTTACTGAAGCTGAAAAGCGACTCCCGTACCTGGAGGAGCAACTAATGTACCTCAAGGGAGATGACATCTACAGGGAAAATAATCGCAAATATGAAGCCGTAAGTACTCAATTGCCAACCAACTTCAACATGACTGACATGAAAGTCCATAGACCTTAATTAGACTCCTCTAATTAGTTACTAAATTACTTGTTAATTTAGTATTTAATGATCAATGTAACATGCATGCAAATATAAAGACATATAATAAAGAAGAAATTTCCTCACATTGAAATGGAAATGATATGGGCACAACAAGAACTCCTTCTTATTGTTCTTGAGCTATTATATAGATGATCCTCCAAAAATCTCCAAACTAGAAGATCTCCTTTAAATTGCACCCAAGACTAACCTAAATAAACTTAACTTATTATTAACTAGATAATAAGAAAAGTTATACTAATATTAGAATATACAACTACTATAGTAATACTTAGTGAATATTAGTATATGAGAGTTTTAGAAACATGAGAGGATTTTAGTGAGATAAAGCAAATAAGCAAGAATGAACAACACAAAATGAACAACCATATTGCCCTTTTATAGGCAATATGGCCGGTCCTCAAGCCCTCACAAGGGAGTTATTTTGCTTATTTTAATTCACATGCAAAGTGGTGGAGTGTAGTGTTGAGTGAAATGATTTTAGGTATACTATTCATGTCATAATCTCATGTGACTTGTGAGCATGAACAAAAGCAACCATCATCACCTACACTACTACTATGACCGGCCACATGTGGCCTTATATGGTCCATTTTGATTTTTGATATTTGTCCCACAAATACTTATTAATCATATGCTTAATTATCTTATATAATTAAGTATTAATTTGATCATATAACAATTATATGACACAAGTCAATAAATAATACGTACTTTGTTATAAAATATAGAGAAGGAGAGTGAGAGATGGTGAAGAAGTATATCTTTCTTATTAGTACAAATGGGTATATATATACATGAACACAATGGGAGTTATGCAATAGGAATGTAAATGAACTATTCTAGAACAATCTCCAATTATAGACCTCAATAATAGTGGGACTTATGGGCATCCACAATAGGTTTCACAATACTCCCCCTTGGATGTCGATTTCTAAATAAGATGTCACGCAAAAACCTTACTGCTAGAAAAACCTCGTGGGAAAAACACTAGTGAAGGAATTTAGTACACAAATCTTCAAACACGCATAATAAGCTGCCTCGTTAAAACCTTCCCATGGAAAACCCAGTGGGAAAAAACCATAGATAAGAAAAAAGAGTACAGCGCGTGTCTACTCCCCCTGATAATTACATAACTTGATATATCTTGAAATGGTCCATGCTTTGATGTAACTTTTTAATCGTTGAAATAGAAATTCACCGTAACTGATAAACTTGGTGTCTTCGATTAATAGAAATCCTTGATATATAATTTCAGGTGTCACAATTCTTCGGAACTTATACACTGAACATTGTCATTTGGGGTAACTTCTGAATCTTCTTCTCAAATGATTTTGTCATAACATAACATTATATGTGTAGAATACTCTCATCTCAACATTCATGATGATCATAACTATAACGTAATAATGTGCTTATAGTGCTACCTCGTTAAAAACCTTGCTAGGAAAAACTCATTAAGACAAAAACCTAGTCGAAGGAAAAAAGAGTGTAGCTCTTTTCTGGAGAATCAATCTGATAATTATTGAATTATTCGTTCAAGACCTATAAGTAATTTTCTTTACTAAATCATATATGTATGGATTGACATTTTCTTTGTAGATTTTCATTACATTATTCTAATAGTTATGGTACTTCCGGACCATAATAATTTTACATGTTTAGTAAGAAACTCGTTCAATTCTAAATTCTCATATGCTCAAACTTTAAGTTGAGACAATAACAATTCAAGTAAACTCTACATGAGTTTGAATATTCCATTTTGGAACTAATCACGATACCTTTCAATTGTATTGTAGAGGTTTATATATTTCATCATGAGTTATTAAAAACTCAATTGATTAATTGATTAATCATTAACCATTGATGATCACTCTTAAGAAGCTCCTACATGGAGTTATCCTCATAGGAGTAGCTTATAAGACAATATTTCTCCTTTTAAACATTAATCCATTAAAACAATTTTATGAGACATGTGCATGCAAATTATATGTAACTAATTCTTAACAACATTCTAAAATAATGCAATAATGTACATATATTAAACTCCAATGCAAATGATGAACTTAATTTCTAATTGCACATGATGATGACTCAAAATGCAAACTGTACAGTTTTTTTTCTTTCCAATATTCATAATTTTGATTGACTCCATGTCAATGAATGGACTTCAAGTCCATGAGCTCATTTATAATCATCAAAGATTATATATCGACAATCAAAATTGGACTTACATATAATATCCCCATTTTCTAGTCCATTAAACTCCGCGCGCAAATGCATATCGGTTCTTTAACCATATCGATACAATTTCAACATCTAGCAATATTGTCAGTACTGATTAGTGATATGTGAATATATATGGTACCATTCCTTTTATATATATAGGCCATCTATTATCATTCAGATATCTATGTCACCTTAGGGACATACAAATTTATTTTCTCCATAAAAATACCAACTGCTCATGCTTGCCATTTTCTTATTATTTAAAATACGTGAACCGATATGACTCTCACACTACATTTCACGTGTGGTTACTGTTCAATTTGGCAAGTATCAAATATTTCATTACATATATTTTCTATGACTAAGTTATAGCTCACTATACCACATATATGATAATCTGTCTATAATCAAATCATAGATTTCAATGTAGTAATATATCACATTTTGATAAGGTGATCAAAGTGGTATCATAATACATCTTCATAACCAAATTAATACCATCATTTCTAATTCCATGAACCTCTACTTGATGTATTTTGTATTGAAAACAAACCGTTGAACTTCAAGTCCAGTTGGGGATAACATACTTGTTTGTTTTTACCAACTTTTCCTTATCATTCCCCCCTAAGGTGGTAAAAACCATCAACAACAGATAGATGTAATGGCTAATAGATCATTATATCCACCTTAGATCTAAATTTCTCATATCATAATGAGACCTTGTGTAACACCCGGAAATGTACCCTATTTTTCTAGTAGAAATATTTTACGAAATCTTTTCAGCAAATTTAAGTTTTAATTTATAATTTTATGTTCCGAGTCGAATTTAGAATTTCCGAGTTCGTATTTAGAATTTCCGCGAGATTCCATGAGAATCCCGTCTTAAGGCGAGTTTGACTTTTATTGACTTTTCTTCCCTTATATTCCACTCATACTCCTTAACCTATTTCTTACTCAAACACAAACACAAACCCTTCTTCCTCTTTAAGAAAACTCAAACCCTTGCCTCCATAGCTTTTTCGATCTTTGAATCCTCCTAGCTCTTTCGTTACTTGATAGAATTCGCGTAAGTTCGTCTCATTCTTCTCCTCTTACCTTCCTCTATCCGTATTGATATTAAAATCATCGTCTTTCTCGCTTTTCAAACTTTCCGTCTTTCTCAAGATGAATTTAATTCATCTTTTATGATCTATTTGTAGGTGGTGACCTCCAAGATCCCGACAAAGACTATTTCCTTATTGAAGAGGAGCTTGACGATTAGTATAGACGCTTAAAGGTAACGGTGAAGGGTTACTCGATATCATTTACGTGTTTTACATGCTTTATATGCTAGAAATCGTATTAGAATACGATTAGGAAGCCTAGAATTCATAGTATGATAAATGAATGTTGTTATATGATGATTGTTGATGATGTATATTGATTGTTGATAAATATTAGAATTGATTTATGAGAATTGAAATGGATTGAATATGTAAAGGAAGCTCACGGGTGAAGGGGTGTTCCCTGCCGGTCGACCGGCCGCCGGTCTGCCAACCGGCTGGGAACACATCAGTAACAATCTTGATATTTTGGGAAATTTTGTATAGGGGAGTTCTGAGCTGGTCGACCGGCCGCCGGTCCACCGACCGGCCCAGACCACTTTTCTCTGTTTTCTATGATTTTGGTTTTTGCCTTGTGTCCTGAGCCGGCCCACCGGCCGCCGGTCCCCTGACCAGCCAGGAATACGGCTGTATGTTTTTCATATAAATTCTAAAACTCGTAATTTATAATAGTTCGCATGATCCGTTTATCGTATAATTTTACGTAATGACTTATAATATTCATGTTTTGGATAGATGATATTTTATTCGCTTGTATCACATGTTTCGTGACGGTTTTCGATATATCCCTCTT
>JAIUZE010015672.1:0-12587 GCA_022085475.1 Heliosperma pusillum
AAACCGGCTAGAAACAGAGTCTTTATCACATAGACATAAAATCAACATATTCATTACATGTTATTTTAATAAAACTTCTAACATGTGAATTATTAAATCTTACGTAAACCCCCGCTTGACTTAAAGATATTAAATTAAACTACGATCTCGTCTTATAATTTCCAACATGTGAGAAATAATAATTAAATGAAAAACCTTTTAATTAAATATTTTACTTATTAATATTTCTCGCTTGCTAATTATTACAAAACGCGATAAAATGACGATAACTCAAAAACCGTCACAAGTCCCAAAGTGGGACCCACGGGCTGATTTTTGGGCCAACATGGCACGGGCCTGGGCTGGGCCCCACGGACAGATTTGGGCCTGTTTTGGCCTTTTTAACGATTTTACTAAAAACCGTTTCTAATTATTTCCCGCATGCTTTAACATAATTAAAAACCCGTCAAAACAACAATATAACAATCAAACATCGACACCACCCAAAGACCAAAACCCGGACCCACCATGGACCAACCCAGACCGGGTCTGAACCGGCCTGGACCGGCTGGTTTGGTCCGGTTCACAGCCCCCCCTTTTCCGGCCACCACCAAAACAACAACCCCAATTCCAAATTAATTCTAACATGTTTTTAATTAACAACATCCATTCTTAACATCCAATTCAACCATCATTCATATAAAAATCATTATTATGAACAATCATCAAAATTCATCAAGAACACTAACAACATAAAAATTCCATACAACATAAAAACCATCCAACTTATCATGTTACTACTAAAAGTCCAAAAATCATAATAACATGAACCAAAAACAAAAGATGAACCAAAAATAAAAGAAACAAAAAAGCTATGTGACATTGATTTCGCTCGAGTAAATCGGAATTGTTTTACCTAGCTAAGTAAATCATATTAGCCCCAAAATAAGAGTAAAGAAAAATAAGAAACCCGTCTTCTCAGATTCTCCTAAAATATACGGTCACCAAACTCGTCTTCAAAAATCTTTCCCCTATAAGACCTGACAAGAAAAACATATTAGAACTTAAAACTTGATTTTCCATAATTAAAGTCTTGAAAACGCTTTTGTCGGAATTGGAAATAAAACGTACTTGAAGATGGAGAGCGAAGAGGAGATTCTAGAAATATAAGTTAGGGACGGATTTAATTAGGAAATGAAGGTTTTATGATGATTTTGCTCAAGAACGACGAAGAACAAATGAAGAACGACGAAGAAAGAATGAAGAACGATGAAGAACGATTAATTAGATCTTAATTTGATTGATTGTTAAATGAAAAGTTGTTGGTGAGTAATGAAAAGAAAGAAAATATCAAGGCTTAAGAGGGGAAAAAGAGACGTGTGAAATGGAGAGGAATCGGGTCTGTTTTTACGCGATTTGCGGAGTTTAAGTTGACAGACCGATAAAGTTACAAATATCTTAGATATTTTATTAGTTTAATCATATTAATTAAAAGATCTAATATGAGTGGAAAAAAAGTGACATGGGGCGTATGACTCATGTCAAAGTCGAGTTTCGGGACTTAAGTTGACCCGGGAATAGTTAAATGACGTTTGGGTTAAAACCGTAAAAGTCATTCTTTAATTCCGAATAAATTCTAAATAATTATATTAAATTATCATAAATTCAAATAAATCTTAATAAAAATAAATTAAATTTATTATTTTTCAAAATAAAATTTCGGTCTTTAAAATTACGAGGTGAGTCGGGAAAAGTCAACGAAAGTCAAAGTCGACTTAAAAGTCAAGAAAAGTCAAAGATGACTTAAAAGTCAAGAAAAGTTAATGACGACTTAAAAGTCAAGAAAAGTCAATGACGACTTTAAAAAGTCAAGAAAAGTCAAAGACGACTTAAAAGTCAAGAAAAGTCAAAGATGACTTAAAACGGTCTTTTCATGAAATCTCTCAGAAATTTCAAATACGAACGCGGAATTTCAAAATACGACTCGAAACAATAAATTCTATTTTAAAAACTTAAGTTCTACTGAAAAGTGTTAGTAAATATTTTTACTAGAAAAATTGGGTACTTTTCGGGTTGTTACAATTGATAATGTGAAGGTCATTCGTGATAGAACGAAAGCCGCTCAAGACCGTCAAAAGTCTTATGCCGATATCCGAAGAAGACCGCTAGAATTTGAGGTTGGAGATAAGGTGTTTTTCAAAGTATCTCCATTGAAGGGTGTTGAACGGTTTGGTGTTAAGGGTAAATTAAGCCCGAAATACATTGGACCCTTTGATATTGTGAAAAGGATTGGTGCCGTTGCTTACAAGTTGGCTTTGCCCCCGAATTTGGCTAAGGTTCATGATGTATTCCATGTTTCTCAATTGAGAAAGTATGTTAGTGATCCAAGCCATATCTTTCAAAAGGAAATGCCCGAGCATGAACCGAATTTGTCCTTTGAAGAGAAGCCGATCCACATCCTAGACCGCAAGGATAAGAAGTTGAGAAGTAAGGTGGTTCCTTTAGTGAAAATCTTGTGGAGATGTGCTAATGTCGAAGAAGAGATTTGGGAAACGGAAGCTTCTATGCGTAGTAAATATCTAAGCCTAACCTAATTTTCCCTCACAACTCTTTCCCTCTCATCTTCACGTTTTGATCCGTCTTAGAATCGCCATAACTCTTTCATTTCTCGCTCAAATTCACGTAAGTTCGTCTTATTCTTTCCCTCTCATCTTCCTCTATCCGTATTGGTAATAAAATTACCGTCTTTCTCGCTTTTCAAACTTTATGTCTTTCTCAAGGTGAATTATATTCATCTTTTATTAACTAATTGTAGGTGGTGACCTTCAAGATCCCGACAAAGACTACTTCTTGATTGAAGAGGACCTTGACGCGGAGTAAAGACGCAAAAAGGTAACGGTGAAGGGTTACTCGATATCATTTACGTGTTTTACGTGTTTTCTATGCTAGGAATCGTATTTAGAATATGATTAGTAAGCTTAGAAAATGTGTTGATGATGATACTTGTTGTTTGTTGAGAATCGATATGAGAATTGATGATTTATGTTGAAAGTTGATAATGGTTAATTGTTGATCCTTAGTGAAATTGGTGATTTTCGAGTGAAGTTGACCCCAGCCAGCCGACCGGCAGCCGGTCAGCTGACCACTGGCTGGGGCAGTGGCTGTATAATTTTGCATGTTACGTAATTTTTATGCATGAAGTTGATCTCAGCCGGCCGACCGGTAGCCGGTCAGCCGACCGGCTGAGACACCTCTACTTTTCCTTAGTTTTTCTCATGTACCCTTGGTCCCAGCCGTGTAGCCGGCAGCCGGTCCCCTTGACCGGCTGGGACACACTGTATTTTCATGTTGGTTTTCGTATGATGATTGGTACCAGCCGGGTGGCCGACAGCCAGTCTACCTGACCAACTGGCACCTGCTGGAAGGTTCTTGTTATTCTTGTTTAAATATTAATGTTTCGAATATATGATATTCCATTCGCTTGTATCGCATGTTTTGTGATGGTTTTTGGTATGTCCCACTTTGAGTCGGTTTTTACAAATGTTACGGTTTGAGCACTATTTTGTCATGTGCTTTGTACTCTCATTCCCTTGGCTACCTCCACGTTCGTAAGGCTGGAATGTCGGAACGGGGATGTATCCTTACTGCTTAATTGCATGTGTTAGTGGGCATACGACGACGTTTGTAGGAGGCGAACGCTTTGCGTTGATCCACTCGGCCGTCAAATGTTGTGTACTTGCGAGGTGGTGTTATTTGCATGTAGCGTACCGCTTGTTATGAGGCTTGTGCTCTTTTCCGCCTCTTTCGTGAATTATCGACCGAATTTGGGGTACTCGTCGTCTATGATTGACCGAGTCTTGGATGCGAAACGTTTATCGCATGTCGAACCGGAAAATGTGATTTCGGGATTCTGGCCTGATTTAGACTAGGACCGGATATTTATATCGTCGTTCTACCGGAGGAAATTAGTCCACATATACGAAATGAATTGAATCGTGTATGCTTTCAGGGAAATGCTTATCTCGTGGATGCCTTTTAATCATACTTGTCATGTACACGGTGCTAGTGCGTTTCATTTACCGTGAGAGAGGTCGTCAATGTATTGGTATGTTTGGTTGAATGATTATATGATTGATCATTGGATGACTTGGCATGGTTTGTTTGTCGAGTCTCAATCTTATCAAACTTATACCGCTAACGGTGAGATGCAAGCCCTAGTGAGCGTATTCGGTTGCCTAAGAGTGTCTTCCCCGAGTCTTTGTATAACATGATGGATTCGGACTTGTACTTCATATGCTCTTATCATTATATATTGAATTGCCTATCTATCCTTATCGTATTTAACATGTATATCTATATATGCATGCTTCTACTTTTGTATTTCCTTTTATGTACGTTTAATGTGATATGGCTGGGAGAACCCGGAGTTACTCCCCACTCACTGTGGCGTTCGTGTTTTTCATGGATGAACAGGTTGCTTGCATGGATGGCTTTTTGCTTGATATTTTGGGTTCGGGTGTGAGCTAGCGGGCGTTGTTCCTGGATGAAACACCTCTAGACGTTTCTTAGCTAGTTGCTAAATAACATGTCTTTTGTTAACATTTTGAGAGACTACGTCTCTCGTAGTATTTTGTATTTCGTTTGTAATATTTGACACTCCTCGTATTTTCTATTTGCATGTAAAAAGTTTTAAAAACACCGTATTTCCGCTAATTAAACCACATGCTTGTATGTTTTATTTCCGCATTCGCGAGGGTTGTCACATTCAAGACCCCGACAAAGATTACTACCTCGTGGAAGAAGAGTTGGAACAAGATTGAAGACGCGAAAAGGTTACGGTGAAGAGTTACTCGATATTAATACGTGTTTTATATGCTTTAGTTGATATTTACTAAATGTCTAGTGACATTTATTATATACGTAATATAGTTTGATGTTAGTAAATGTGTTGGAATTGGATGTGTAGCTATATAATTTATGTTGGTTGACGATTGATGATGATAGTTGATATTTGTTGATGTTCATTGGTGAAGTAAAGGTGATTGTCGTGCATATGTTGTCCCAGCCGACCGACCGGCCACCGGTCAGCTGACCGGCTGGGAGTTGGCTGATGTGAAATTGGTGTTACGAGATATTTTTGGTGTTAAGTAAGTCTCAGCCGGCCGATCGGCTACAGATCAGCCGACCGGCTGAGACACCCTTTTCTTTCCTCTTATTCAAAAATGGTATATGGTCCCAGCTGGGTAGCCGAAAGCCGGTCCCCTTGACCGGCTGGGACACCCTGTATTTTTGGTGGTTTTGAATTGATGCTGAAATACCAGCGAAGTAGCCGGCGGCCGGTCCACTTGACCGGCTGGCACACATTGTATTTCTCCTTATACTTCTTTTCTTATACTTTCATTTAAAATAGTTTGTATGGTTCGTTTATCGTATAAATTTACGTAATAGCATTAAATATTCATGTTTAGAATATATGATATCCCATTCGCTTATATCACATATTTTGTGACAGTTTTGATGCGTCCCTCTTTGAGTCGGTTTTACATATGTTGTGATTTGAGCACTAATCGTTAAGTGGTATGAACTCTCATTCCCCAACTATACCTCCTCGCTCTTTAGACTGGAATGTTGGAACAAGGAGATGTATCCCTAATGCTTGTATGCATGTTTTAGTGGAGATATGACGACCTTGTTGGGAGGTGAACGCTATGCGTTAATCGACCCGACCGTCAAATGTCGTATCTTTGCAAGGTGGTGTCATTCCATGTAGCGTACCGCTTGTTTATGATGCTTGTGCTCTTTCTGCCTCTTTCGTGAAGGTTGACCAAATTTGGGATACTCGGCTTCTGTGTTTGACCAAGTCTTGGATTCGAAATGTGTATCGCATGTCGAATCGAAACATGTTTATTCCGAGAGTCTGGCCAGGTTTAGACAAGGACCATACTATTATCGTCGTCCTACCCGGAGGAATTGAGTCTACATATACAAAATGTTAATCGTGTATGACTTCAGGGAAATGTTTATCCCGTGGACGCGTATTGATCATACTATCTATGTACATGGTGCTAGTGCGTGTCATTAACCGTGAGAGATTATGTTACCATATTCGTATGTTTGGATGGATGTTTATATGTTGATTATTTGTGACCGTTGAATGACTTGGCGTGGTTTATATGTCGAGTCTCTATCTTATCAAGTATATGCCGCTAACGGTGAGATGCAAGCCCTATAAGTATATAGTTGCCTAAGGGTGTCATTCCTCGTTATGTCTATAATCTGATGCTTACGGCCTTGATACTTCATACGCCTATATCTTATATATTTGAATGCTTATTTATACTTCTCGTAATTCACATGTATATATATATATGTATGTTTCTACTTGTTTATTACCGTTGATGTATGTTATTTGTGATATGGCTAGGAGAACCCGGAGTTACTCCCCACTGACTGTGGCGTTCATGTTTTCATGGATGAACAGGTTGCTTGGATGGATTTTGGTTGTTTTTGGGTTCGGGTGTGAGCTAGCGGGCGTTGGCCTCAACGATTCACCCATAGACGTTCTTATCTAGTTTGCTAAACAACTTTATGTTTGGTCATGTTTTGAGAGACTACGTCTCTTTGTAGTATATTATACTTTAGTTTGTATTTATTTGATATTCCTCGTACTTTTCTTTTGGCATGTAAAAAGTTTCAAAAATATCGTATTTTCCGCTATATAAATCGCATGCTTCTTATGTTTTATTTCCGCTATCGCGAGGGTTGTCACATTGGTGATTGAGCCGCCTTTGAGGTTGCCAGACGGTTTTAGCAACGGTTTCAAGTCGTATCTTGTGCATGTTACTGGACTTATCCCCTTGAGGTCCGCTGTACTCCACCTGAATTCTTCTTTGTTCTCGTCTAACAAGTTGAACCATTTTTCCTCTTATGGGCCATCAAGCTTGCTTTAAATTATGAGTCGGAGGGTGTTATCTTTCCGCAAAAATATGTATTTGAAATGGCTAGGGAAATAATTTAATTCAACTTTTGGTGCGCTAACAATGGAGTAAGTGGTTTTTGGATTAAGATACTCAAAGGAATGAGCTCAGAGGACTCAGGCTCGTGACGCATGATGCATCGTGTAACGCAGCCTGCGTTTTTCGCTAGGGTCGATTCCTTGGTTTTCCATTTGATTTACTTCTTCAAATGTTTCCAATGGTTCCTCTTTCTCCAAGTGTTCAAGATATTCTTGGACATCTTTAGACAACAAGAAGCGCAAATGATGCGTGTCGTTATACACCAAAAATAAAACCTAAGTCTACTAACTAAGAAGATAGCGGAAGTAGGGTCGATCTCCACAGGGAGGAAACTAACTAGCTGAAATCTAAATCTGCCAGTAACAATCTAGGGGGTTTTGAAATGGTTTTAACTAACTAAATAAGATTAAAGGAAAGAGAAATAAAGGAAGAAATTAATATGGAATAAATCAGATAAAAGAGAAATATGCTAGGATTCGATCCACTGCAATATCGGCATCTACGGGTCAACTAAGTCAGTCAATCTATCAATGAGAAGGGCAATGGTTTTCTCCTCTCGGTCTCAAACCACCCTAGGGATTTTCCTAATTAACTCTCGTCCTATTAGGAGTCACCTATCAATTCTAAGCAAGCCTTCCCTTTCAATCTTTCTATCCAGGTCGGGGTTAACTACCTAGCCAGTCTTCTGCGTGCACTCATTCGACTAAACCTCAATTAAATTGCTTAGACTGATTCTCATATTCAAGACTAACTAAAATAATCTAACCTAACATGCCTCTACTACAGTTTCCCTCATCCCAACATACAAGAGAATTAGCTACTCATGCTATTAACGATGCTAGCAAAGACGATTGAACATATGATGTTAGACATAATAAAATCGTAGTTAACAAGCATAAACAATAACACAGCAGTAATTAAGAAGAGTAAACAGTAATTAAGACTAAAATAAGGATTAAGAATAAAGAGAGAAAAGAGAAGTTAACAATCTTAGCAATCCGGCGTAAAGAATAGATCACCGTCGATAATAAACCGAATGTAAACTAAAGAAAGAAGAGAGTTCAGAAACTAAAAGCTAAGTGGTGATGATCAGGGATCACCCCATGATAGAATATGTTCCCTAATGACGTAAATAAGAGTCTTAAATAAGCATAACACGACTCTAAACCCAAATTAGACTATGGACTTAAGGCCCATGATAGATTCTACTCGATCGAGGGAAAATACCCTTCGATCGAGGACTTTATTAGAGAAAATCACTCGATCGAGTAACAATTCTACTTGAGCGAGCAACTTTTCAGCAGCACCCACTCGATCGAGCACAGGACAGCTCGATCGAGCAACTCTTTACTTCAACGCTCCTCGATCGACCAAATATATAATCGATCGAGGTCTTTTGGCCTATCGTGCAGTGTTGGACATGGCTTTGGACTTGATTGCGAGCGGTTTCACGCTTTCCCATGCAAGAGCTTCAGTTCTGTCCCTCCATTCTCCTAAATGCATGCAAAGTGGACTGTTTTGGCTCGGTTTCCGCTACTACGCAGCTTGTACCTACGAAATAGTAATGAAAGTACAAAGTAGCCAAATAGGGGCATATAGTGATATAATATCACCTAAATGACATATAAATGCGTGCATAAAAGGACTAGAAAGTCTATATAAAATACACGCATCAGCAAACCTTCTTCCTCTACATTGATAACAAGAGCAGCCTCACGTGGGTCCCTTTCATACAATTTATACACATGTTGAACAAAAGGCTCAAAACCTTCCAAGAAAAAGGAATAATGTAAATCATTTCGGTGTTTAATGGAGTCATAAATGTTATAATCAACTTCTTTACTTCCAACTCTATTATGAAACGCCCATTTGACAAATCTACTTGGTTCTTGAAGTTTTCATGAGTTGTCCCAAACCCAATGTTTCATATATGGACAAAGGCATAACATTAATGGAAGCACCAAGGTCTAGCATGACATGTTTGAAGCTTTGGTTCCCTATAGTTAAAGGAATAGTGAACACTCCCAGGTCTTCACATTTCTTTGGTAACATTTGCAAGGGACCTTCTATAAAATGACGTTTCGAAATACATCACAATCAAACCGACGCAAATGACCTTCTATAACTGACGCGATAGGGGTTTTTTCCATCAGTGAATCTTACCATATGGTTGCCTTTCTTGATGTTTATCTTAGGTGTGCGTAATTCTGTCAAAAAAATTTGCAAACCTAGGAACAATATTAAACCAATTGAGGAAGGGGATATTTACCTCGCACTTCCGAAAAGTCTTATAAAGGTCGGTATCTTTTTCAAGCTTCCTTGTGCTAGCGAGAGCATTAGGAAATGGGACCTCCGAATGTTGTAACAACCCGAAAAGTACCCGATTTTTCTAGTAAAAATATTTACTAACACTTTTCAGTAGAACTTAAGTTTTTAAAATAGAAATTTTTGTTCCAAGTCTTATTTTGAAATTCCGCGTTCGTATTTGGAATTTCTGAGAGATTTCATGAAAAGACCGTTTTTAGTCATCTTTGACTTTTCTTGACTTTTAAGTCGTCTTTGACTTTTCTTGACTTTTTAAAAAGTCGTCATTGACTTTTCTTGACTTTTAAGTCGTCCTAAACTTTTCTTGACTTTTAAGTCATCTTTGACTTTTCTCGACTTTTAAGTCGACTTTGACTTTCGTTGACTTTTTCCCGACTCGCCTTATAAGTTTGAAGACCGAAATTTTATTTTAAAAAAAAATAATATTTTTGATTTATTTTTATTTAGATTTATTAGAATTTATGATAATTTAATAAAATTATTTTGAATTTATTCGAAGTTTATAATAAGGTTTTACGGTTTAAACTCGGGAATCATTTAACTATTCCCGACTCATCGTAAATCCCGTAACAAATTCAAAACTCGACTTTGGCGTGAGTCATACGCGCGTGTCATCGTTTTCCACTCACCATTAGATATTCTAATTGTTTTGATTAAACAAATCATAATATCTAGATATTTATTTACTTTATCGATCCGCCAACGAAGATTTCGCAAATCGCTCAAAAACAGACCGATTCCTCACCATACCACACGGCTCCTTTTGTCCTCTAATAGGGCTTGATATTTTCATTTCTTTTGATTATAATATCATAATATCTAGATATTTGATGTAATTAACTTAATCGCTAATTACATTTAATCGATTACCGTAAAATAATTAATAAACCTGAGCCAATTACGTAACAACAATTTCAAAACCCGACATCCCTTTTTGCCTATAATTACACGGCTCACACACCACTCCTTACTCACTAACAACTTTTCATTTTTCAACAAATCAAATAAAGATCTAAATATCACTTTCTTCATCGTTCTTCATTTGTTCTTCGTGTTCTTCAATTGTTCTTCATCGTTCTTGAGCAAAACCTTCATAAAATCTTCGTTTCTTAATTAAATCCGTCCTAACTTATAATTCTAGGATCTCCTCTTCGCTCCTCATCTTCACGTACGGTTTAATTTCAATTCCGTCAAGATCGTTTTCAACACTTTAATTATGAGAAATTAAGTTTTAAGTTCTAATAATGTTTTCTTGTCATTTCTTATAGGGGAAGATTTTGAAGACGAATTTGGAGACTCGTATATTTTGGGTGAAGATTAGTAGGAGGGGTTCTTGGTTTATACTTTATATTTTGGTGCTAATGATTGCTTAGCTAAGGTAACGATTCCGAGTTACTCGACGGATATATGTTACATAGCTTTTGTTTTCTTTAGTTTTGGTTCATCTTTAGTTTTTGTTCATATTATTATGATTTTATGATTTTTAGCTAGTAACATGTTAAGTAGTGGTTATTATGGTGTTTTATGAATTTATAACATGTTGGTTGTTCTTGATGATTTTGGATGATTCTTCATAATCATGATTTTTGTATGATTGATGGTTGTTTTGGTTGTTTAAAAATGGATGGTGTTAATTAAAAACATGTTAGAATTAATTTGGAATTTGGGGATTGTTGTTTGGTGGTGGCCGGAAATAGTGGTGGTGGTGAACCGGACCAAACCGGCCGGTCCAGGCCGGTTCAGACCCGGTCTGGGCTGGTTCATAGAGGGTCCGGGTTTTGGTTTTTGGGTTGTGTCGATGTTTGATTGTTATGTGGTTGTTTTGACGGGTTTTAATTATGTTAAGCATGCGGGAAATAATTAAGAAACGGGTTTTTGTAAAAAGTGTAAAATCTGCCAAAACAGCCCAATTAGGCCCGTGGGCCCATTCAGGCCATGTTGGGTTCGGCCCAAAAGTCAGCCCGTGGGTCCCACTTTGGGACTTGTGACGGTTTTTGAGTTATCGTCATTTTATCGCGTTTTGTAATAATTAGCAAGCGAGAAATATTAATAAGTAAAATATTTAATTAAAAGGTTTTTTCATTAAATTATTATTTCTCACATTTTAGAAATTATAAGACGAGATCGTAGTTTAATTTAATATTCTTTTAGTCAAACGGGTTTTGGGTATGATATATTAATTCGCATGTTAGAAGTTTTAATAAAATAACATGTAATGAATAGGTTGATTTTTATGTCTAAGTCTATGTGGTAAAGACTCTGTTTCTAGCCGGTTTGACCAAACGGGTTTGGTCAAACTAAGATCTAGTCAGCCCCGTTTTGACTGATGACCCGTCGCGGGACTCGGGTCGTGGATTTGTCTTCAAGTAAGGTTGTATTTAATTAATGAATTAGCCTTAGTAGATATGAGGCGATATGTTATTTGATTATTATTTATATGCAATTAGTCACATGATAGGAAGTTCTTTCTGTGACTGTTTGATTGTATGATATATGTCGTGTTGACTAAGTACCCATAGAGAATTATGAGTATATGGCGTCTTGACCCTTCTAGTTCTAAATGAGTATCTTGGACCATGACATAGATAGGCAAGTACTGTCTTTAACGAGTATATGTTCACCTGATGATAGCTTTTGTGTCTCGGCTTGGTGGGTTTATATCCAAGTCGGGGCATGGCTGCCTAGTTCCACTTTGGAAATTGAGCCAGCTTAAGTACTAGCCATCTCTGCTTAGGGGGTCGCCTAGTAGAGTTTCTCATGTACGGTTATGTCATGGGACGGGGAATGGAATAGCTGTTGTCGCTAGGTCTGATCAGTCTAGGACTAGGATGTTGTCCTACCTTGTGGTATAGCCTCGAGTTACAGAAGTCGACTATTGACGGTTCTAAGAACTTATGCCTGTTTGTAGAAGTATTGGTCTTTCATGTTTGTATGATTCTATGAGTTTTAGAAGTTGAGATGCAAGCCGGCTAAGATTGATAGAGTTTGGATTACCGATTGTTAACTGATTCACATGATTACGTGTTGATTAGGGTTTGAGTGTATCATGGCCACGTTACAGGGTAACCTCTGAGCTAGCATACCAGCTTCCCTACCTCTTGTTATATTTTATTATCGGTTTCACATGATAGCTTTCATATTATAGGTTATATGTTAGTTAATTGTTTCATAACATGAAAAGCATATCATATATGTTTAAGTTTTGTATTTTCCATATACATTGCTTTTATGTTATTCATGTTTCATTAAACTCGACATTTCGTGGCT
>JAIUZE010015673.1:0-21014 GCA_022085475.1 Heliosperma pusillum
TGGCGTCTGGTTAGGCAGGGGACAGACGGTGGAGATGAGTTGTTGCAACTGGTTGATCGGGGGGAAGCGGGCGGTTAGATCGTCGGAGGGCAGGCGGCTGGTCAGAGTTGGGTTGGTTACGAGGTTTGTGAGTGTGGGTTACAGGGTTGGTGAAGATGAAAGGTACTAGCTAATGGTATGCGTTTGTTGGGTATAATTCTAGAAAACCTAGATTTGTTTATTACTAATAAGACTATATCTAGAGGTGGCAAACGGGTCATATAGACCAGTTTCGATTCAGTTTCTTTCGGTGCAGGTAATTTCGATGTACCTTTATTTTTTGTTTTAGTTCAATTCAGGTTGGATTCAGTTTTCACTTTTAATCGGTTGTAGATATTTCGGTTCAGTGCAGGTTCGAGTCAGGTAAATATCGGAGTAAATGATATTCGAGTCGGGTTAATAGCGGTGCATATGAGATTAGACTCGCGCCATAATTAGATCCGATGTCAAGGAATTCAGTCTTTATTCGAACCATCGAATATTTCAATTTTGATTTTTGAACAAAAATTAGAATTGTAGCAGATAATATTTCTATTTCTATTGAAAAGTAATACTCCTATATATAATTCGATTGGACAATTTTTTCTAATCGAATACTTATTTTTAAAACTTAGTTATATATATTCGAATAGTTTGAATACAAACATGCAATTTAGAGTTAGAAGACAGTATTATATAAAATTTAAGAAAGTGATCTTAAGTAGCTATTTGCAATGTTAAATTATTGTTCATTGTAAGTATCCATCCTATAAATTTCATAGAAAGATGGAAACACTTATAATTTTAATAAATGAATAAATGATGAAATGAAATTAAGAGAGTAATTTCAGTGTAATAATTAATGAAATGATAAATTAAGATAAATGATTAAATGATAAATTAATATAGGATCACTTAAATTTTCATCTCCTATCTACTAAAAGAATAAGTGAGCTCACAAATTTTTCCTCCAAAAAGCATCTTTATAAATGAGGAAATTATTGATAATTTAATTGTATTAAGTAAACAAGAAAATTAATAATTATAATGGATTTTATTATATTATTATCTTTTCATTAAAATTAATCTTTTCATCAAATTATATAATTTTCACTAAACTTTAAACTATGTTCTTTTATTTAAAATATAAACAAAATTATAACTGTTTAATCCTTTAGTGATGCTATTATTTTATAATGACTTGACTCATACTACGTATAACCAAAACTATACATCGTTTTTATTCCTTTCATGACAAAATTTTTTTTGAGAGAATTTATAAATTGAAATCATGATATTTAATCTTTATGTTATAAAAAACACTTTTTGAGAAAAAAAATACTTTTCTTGAATTAATTTTTCAGTTTTAATATTTTTTTTCTTGAAACAAAATACAATAAATAGAAAAAATGAACAATTAATGAGATACCACTATTATTTAAATATATTATAAAAAAT
Organism: Heliosperma pusillum; assembly: GCA_022085475.1. Classification (NCBI taxonomy): domain Eukaryota; kingdom Viridiplantae; phylum Streptophyta; class Magnoliopsida; order Caryophyllales; family Caryophyllaceae; genus Heliosperma; species Heliosperma pusillum. Next base: position 1,477 of record JAIUZE010015673.1, read on the forward strand.
AAAAAACTATATATACCGTGCATTAATGCACGGGTGCTAAACTAGTCATATAACAGTGTAATAATTGTCACTAGAAGGTATTTGATAATAATTCCATCTTCTATGATGATATAATGTATTTTTAATAAGTAGTTGTGGGAATATATCCGTATACATCCCTTTAATCTTACAGGATTATAATGAAATTATGATTTATATGATTAACAGGTCATAAACGAAATTGCATAATAAACAAAGGGATTAGGAATAACCTTTAGTCCTCGTAAATTCGGCCTAAGAACAGATATCAAAGCAGATATCCTCCTAATCGTCTCACCCAAGATTGATCGAGAAATGCCCTTGTATTTGCTAGAAAATTCAGAGAGAAAAAGAGTCTGTATCTTTTTGTGTGATTTGAATTAATGATCAATGATTAGAGAGTTAGAATGAGTAAAACTCCTTCCCCTATACTCCCTCTCACACGGCACCAATAGGAGAAAAATAAGGGATTATTTTTCTCTTATTTTGTTACCATATTTGACCGAAATTCCAAAGTGTATTTGGACTCTTTTTCGGTTATATTAGCTTCCATTTAATATAATGTTATACAGATTATATTTGTCTAATATGTTGTCATACATTAATAAGGTCCATTACAACATTTTGCAGTGGATATATTAACATAACAATTATTATGACAATCGTATAATATATACGTCAATTATAAATATCGGTATATTTATAATCCTGCTAATTAAATATAACGGTTTATGTTTAATTACGAATTAACATTTTAATTCGTTTAAGCTCACATTATATACTACAACTAAATCTAACATTTTATATTTAATTACGAATTACAGTTAATTCGTCTTAGCTAACATCATTTAATCGTTATTAAATGATTATATCATCATCACATTGACTAACCTTTTAGTCAAAAACACCGACTAACCTTTTAGTCATTTATAAGGCATCAATATGATTATTTTCTCAAATAATCACATCTCTCAAACACATCCTTTAGGTGTGACTTTTAGGGATCAGTTGATCACCGCCATTTGTATGACAATAACGTCAAACTTATCTAGCAAGCCAACCGTTATCGATAAACGTTAATCAACTGATTACAATACAAAGTATACCCTGTGAACCTATAGAGATTTATTTATGTTATTGCACTAACTGTGGAGGACACTGGCTCCAACAGTAGTGTATAATGTTGTTTTTTTTAATAAGCAGTGTATAATATTTTTTTATAAGTGAAATATAATATGACTCTCATGTATAAAAAGATACCTAGATTTGACTCCCAGTTACATTCGGGTCATTTCGGGTTTCATTGTTGGATTTCAGTCACCAATATACTGATTAAAGTCGATCTTGATATATTGCGGTTCGGGTTTAATCCATTCAGGTTGAAACAATTCAGGTTCATTCGGTTTTGGTTTTATTTCGGATATTACAAATTCGGTTTAGTTTTGAATAAATTCAACTTGATTCAGGTCTCAGATGAAGTTTAATTTATAAGTTTTGGATGTACGGTCAGGTGTCGATTCAATTAATTTCGATCGATTATTCGGGTTCGGTTTACTTTTGCTAGGTCTAATGTCAATATCTTATATAATAAAATACATTGTATGTGATAATGTCCAGCCAGAGATGGTAAATACAACTGCCATCTCCAACCAGCGGTGTACATACACAGTTGTAGCAAGCGGAAGAGTTTTTGAGAGGAACGATTTTTAGGTTGATACCATGTATAAGATAGAATAGTGACGTGATTATTATTGAATGAGACGGTTACAATTTATAGTAAAATTACATTGGCGAATAATCCAAAGATATTCAGAAAGATAATATCTTAACTAAAAACTAAAAGGGATTTTCTACATGGTACCCCTATATTTTTGGGATTTCTACATGCTACCCCTTCACTTTTCGAAACATACGTGGTACCCTAACTTTTATCATTAGCCATCATTGTAACACTAAATTTTTAATATGTCAATATTTGAGTTAGTGCGCCATAAGTAATGTCCTAAACTCTTATTAATACCTTTTCTCCAACAATAACAATTAAATACAACCACATAACCTCTTTTTCATCGCACCACCATTCATGATGTTTCACCCTCGTTGCACCACCACCCATAATGTCGCACCACCATCTCACTTGTTTTACATCGTCACCAACTTTTACCTAGTCGTCATCAAACCACCATCTCACTTGTTTTACATTGTCACTAACTTTTATCTAGTCGTCATCAAACCACCATCTCACTTATGTTACACTGTCACCAAATTTTGCCTAGCCCTTGTTGTACCACCAACTTCGCCAATAACCACTCTAATTTGAGCCACCATTTCCACACCACATCATCTCCCCTTTAGTTATAAGTTGCCCATATGTAGACAATAATGTAAACAAAGAGCACAAAGTGGGGCGGTAAGTAGTAAGGACGGAAGAAAATTTGATGTCGGCGGGGGTTATAGTAATATTCTGTATTTTAGTGTGGTACTCGGCTGAGTAGGTCGTGTTACTCGGTCGAGTGGATCGGTCAGGATTGTGCTTCTAGTGACTTGGAGCTTTCATCCTTGCAATCAATTTTATTATTTCATTGTAAGTTATTTATATCCTTTTATCATTAATGATCTTGTAGAGTCTTATATTCTCATGTATGGGTTGCGCATCATCATTATTAATTAATTAGGGTTAGTATGATTAGATTATTTCAGCAATTTTGAGATTCGTAAGTCGTATTGTTCAATTGTTTTTGTTGTTATAACTACTTCATTTTAGAAATATTTACAGAACGATTATAGTTTATTCCAAGCCTAGTTTCTGTCTGTTAAATTTCGTATCAAATTTCTTTGTAGTTTGTCCTATGTGATTTATTTATGAACATCTATTCGAAATAACGCGTGCTAATGCCATGAGAAAAGCTTCTAAAACCTAATTTATTGTCGAATATATTCCGGGTCTTTTTCACACATTATATTTGAAGAGTTTAGATGATGATAGATGTTGGAATTTCTCAAAAATGATGTTTTAAACTTGTTTTATGAGTCGTTACATTTTATGCAACGAGTCTTGTCAGTTGTGATAAATCTATCTTTTGAGTCATGATAGGTTCGGAATTTGGAAATATGTCTTCCAATAAGAGTTGTAGATAAGATCCTTAGGATTACAAAACAGTTGGCTGCATGGATTTGATATATATGCAATTAGTTATGCATTTTATAGTTAGGATGTCATGCTGAAAAGTAAGAGAAAGTCGAGTTTGGTTCTTAAGTTGAGATTACGATATAAGTCATGATGAGTCTATTTTATGGGCATGTTTAGTTGATTGGATATGTAGTAATTATTCATAATTATGTTAAGGGTTTTTCTACATGGTACCCCTATGTTTTTTCGAATTCTACATGGTACTCCTCCATTTTTCGAAATCTACATGGTATCCCTAAACGTAATGAGAACATCTCAAAATACCCAAAATGCAATAATCGGCCTATTTTAAACGTTTATATTATGCATTTTTTGTTGATCTTTTGGCAATAATTTGGCATGTCATTAACATAAATATCGTTTAGTCAATCATAAACATATTTTCTTTCTAAAATTTAGGAGTTTTAAGACTTGATTTTTAGTAGTTTGGGTATTTTATGTACTATTTAGTAAGTTTAGGGGTACCATGTAGATTTCGAAATAAATGAGGGGTACCATGTAGAATTCGAAAACTACAGGGGTATCATGTAGAAAAACCCTTATGTTATTTAGGTGATGGATTTGTGAAGGATCATCATGTGAATACTTGTGAATACTTGTGATCGGATTATTGCTAAAGATAGGGTTTCCCTACTCAGTATAGTTATAGTATAGTTATATATTGATTGTTGATAATGATCATGATGTTGATTACGATGTTACGCTCGTTGCGATAAGCGGATATTTTGATGTCCAGTGTTACGGCCTGTCATCGACAGGGGTGGGTATCCTGTTGCAATGGGAACCCGGCTACTCGTTGCGATGAGAGCCATGTTGGTTACCGGAGTTTGGAGATGATGATGATGATTTATTGGTGTTATTATACTGTTACTTGTGTTTGATATTGATTACTGTATAATTGTACTGACCCTGTGTTTTTTAATCTAAAATTGTTGGATCCATTGGGGAAATTCGTTGAGCATGCTTGGGGTTTGTCGGGATCGCCGCTGGATGATGAGTCAATTAACTTCCACTGAGTCTAGTTGTCAAGATAGTTTTTTTTGGATTTCATTGTTTGGATTTTTGTCAGTTGTATTACTTTGAGATCTTGAACACTCAGTTGTAGTCACTTTAACTTGACGTATTTAATTAAAAGTTGTTTCTTTATTGTCTATTTGATATATGCTACCTCGGGCAGCCGAGATGGTAGCACTCCTATTTGCTAAGGTAGGCCTTGGTAAGACACTTTGGTAAATGGGGGTGTTACAGTTATGGTGGTTGTGGGTGGGGTTATGGTGTTTGATGTGAAATGATGTGGGCATAATGTTAAGTTAGTTATATGATACCATTGTTAGAGGTTAATTATGAGATTAAATCTCAAAACAAAGTTAAATATGTAGCCATGTCATCAATTAACGGAAAAATTTTACGGAATAGAAGTTCAAAGTTATGACTTACGGCGATGGTTAATGATAAAAGAAGGATATCACGTATATTTCGAAAAGTGAAGAAGTACCATGTAGAAATCTCAAAAATACATGGGTACCATGTTGAAAATCTCAAACTAATATATTATCTAAAGATAATATAATTCCCTATATTCCCTAATAGCACAAAACTTCATTTTAGACGGCCATTTCTATCTGAAACCTTTAGACGGGCTATATGTGACAATTTTATGGTCAAATATGTGAACATTTACATCTGATCCAAAAATGGACAAATATAAAACATCAGAAAGCTTCATACGAAAATGATCGTCGTCCGAAGTGAGACATACTTCCATACTAGAATGTTCTCTAATAAACACATCTCCTAAAAACGAGTTCTACCCTCTACAATATTTTTTCCTTAACACACAATAATCCTTTCCTTGATTACTCTTTTCCAGATACCAAACACACCTCTACAAGGCTACACAGCCAAACAATCCTCTATATTAGCCAAAAGAAGTCAATTTTACTCACCATATTCACAAAAACCCTGTACAACAACTACTGCACAACACACAGATTTTGTTTTCTTTCAAGTTTTATGTGTTTTCCTCATCTGCTAATTTTCTCTGGGAATTCTTTCAAGTGGGTGTATCTCTAAATTGTCACAAAAGCTCCCAAACATTAGATTTTCATCAACAAATAATGTGAAATAAAGCTTAAACCTTGGGGTTGATGAGCATGTCAATCAAAGCAAGTTGTTCTCTTTCTTGCTTTCCCTCTTCTCTCTCTAATACCATTCTCAATTGCCAAAGAATTTACAAGGTAACAACTCAATTCGTGTTACAAAACCCATTTTTAAAGTTTGTAATTTAGTGTTTATTTCTGAAGTATGATTACCCTTTTGATAATGGAAAGGTTTGATCTTTGTTCTTTGATACATTATTGCATGATTTTGTTTTGATATCAAGGAGCGTGTAATTTATTTCTCATTTTTCTGTTGCTTACTCGGAGCTAAGGCTGCGTACATCCCAATCCTCCTCATCCCGTAATTTGCGAGAGCTATTCAGGCATTTGGGTAATGCTGCTGCTGCTGTTGTTAATTTGAGCTACGTGAAATTGAAGTGGTTTTTTTTATTTCTTGATGTTTGAATGTTGATGGGGTTGAGAGTATATTCCTTGTTATACCATATTGTAGAAACTAGCTCAAATTGTAGTTGTTGGAATTGATAGCAAGGGGATGGATTGGAGAGATAGCCTTCGCAATAATTTCGAGTGATTTATAAGATTTTTTTGTGAAAATGTAGACCCTGGATATTGGCAAATGCCAAATGACAATTGTTTAAAAGCTTGAAGTTTTTTTTGGTGAATTGCAAGTATGATGGATGAAGGAACATGGGTTCTGTTTGCGTTGACTAAATTTTGTGCTTGGCCGCGACATTCAGATAGTTTAGTTTCATTAAATGGAAAGGGTAACCAGAGAGATGACTACTACTTCTGCTAATGCCCGCTAATGGCGACATTTAGCATTTTCTTTTGAGCTAGGCATAGTGGTAGTAGTGAATCATAACAAGTTTGTTCTCTTGTCTCTCAGATAGAAAATCGCTCTTTTTTAATTTGCCGTTTAGCCAATTTCCCTGTCCATTAAGCATGAGGTTTATGGCTTGGGCACACCGGGGTGAGACGGGTAGGCGAAGCCGAGATTGTTACAGAAGTACCACACAATTTTAAGCAGCAAAACTTGCACATTTGTTACTACTTCTATTTCATTGTGATCTCAGTTTCAAAGTACTCCCTCCATTCCATTTTTGTCGTCCTCTTTTCTTCAAAATTTATTCCAATTTAATTGTCCCCTCTCTAAATTTAGTACTCCATATAATAATTAAGTGCACCACCATTATTACCCCTTGTGTTTTAACTACGATCCCCTCTATCAAAATGACATCGTCTCCATTCTTTTTAATTGAAGGGGTAGATTTGTTATGTGAGAACAAATTTGAAATGTTAAGGACATGAAGAATTTGAGGGACTATATGGTTATTGTAATCATGATGCTTTCTGTTTGAATGATATGGCTTTTACCACTCTCCGTCAACGGCTCAGTAAACTGTGGTCAACATGATCATAGTGCTGCTTATGTATGGCTTGATGTTTTCATATGTTTATGTATCTTTTATATGAAGTATGTAATTAGTCATTCCTTTCTTTTGATGTCCAGACAAGCTTAGGAAGGCAACCTTTTGGAAATAAGTACACTGTGCAGCATATAGCAAGTTTGAAAGGTGCTTCAACTTTTTACCCAACTAGTTATTTGTTTTGTCTTCTTATCTGAGATGGTCTATGGCAACAAAAGGGATTTGATGGTGTGCCTCTATGTTCCTCAGCACACCCTTGGAAAACTTCCCAAGGGGTCTGTTTTGTGGCTATCTTTTCAAAATATTTAAGCGGCCTTTATTCCTTATTGGCTCTAAGTGGATCGAGTTTAAGGCATTTGTTTAATCCGGTTCCATATAAAATGAATGTGTACATAAAAAGATCTGTGTGATTGTTTCTGGAGTCAAAGGGTTATGTGCTAAAAGAGTCAAAGGGTTATGTGCTAATGGATATGTGTCATGTTCTGGATCTTTATGCTGAAACATAGTCCACACCCTGGCCTTATCATGTGAAAAAGATGCAAGCTAAAGGGTGGAGTGCTGGTGGGAGATCACTCACTATCGCAGTCTAAAAGTCAACAGCCTGTGTCCTAGAAATCCTAGTCTTGACGAGAGGCCAAAACACACACATTCAATTAGAAAAGTAAGAGAGATAACAACGATTGTAATGTTGAGCATAAGTAGTGAGTATTGCCAAAGCTTAGTAGATTTTCATTGAGTAGCGATTTTTGAAGAGGCCTATTGATTGTAGACAACGAACATCATGAAATATAAAAGGCGCAAATCATACCTAAGACAAAAAATGTAAACAAACTAATGTCAAGACTTGCGGGTCAACATGCAGGATGAATCCATCAAGTTTACTACAATTTATGATCAAAACAATATGCAATGACGAATAAAAGTGAAGTCTTAGCCCTAAATGGTCATCAGTTCCCGACTGTGATACTATGCCTATGAGCCCACCATTAATCATAAAAGTCAAAATTTGAGATTCCGCAGTAGCATGTCTGGGTTCTGTCTCACATTTGTTAGAAGGTGACTCTCACTAATAATTACTTCAATGTAACTGTTTCCAATATTTTCGTTGGTTTTCTTGTCCAGCAGTCGAGCAACGATACTTCAGGCATGAAAAGCTCATATATAAAAAGGGTCTCCATAATAGAAAATGTTTTCCAGTTGCTTCTGAAGATTTCTTTCCAGATAATGTGATAGAGGTAGATACTTCAGACCCAGAAGAGTTGCCTTTGGACTTTGCCCAACTTGTTGATGACAACGACATCTTGTCTGGGGACTCATACAAGAACTCTGAAGAGAATGGTGGAAAATCTGGTTTTGTGTCCTTCTATAATCGTCATCAAGGAAAAGACAGTGTTGCTCGTACATCAACCATAAAAAAGAATCACAACAGCCTTTTGTGGTCTGTTGGCCCTGCTATATTGGTAGCCTCATTCATTCTGCCATCACTGTATTTACGCAGGATAATATCTACAATATTTGAAGACTCCCTCTTGACGGGTGAGTTGCTTATTCTAATATTCTTTTTCTTAAATGTAACTTTAGAGTTTAGACTGACTTTATTGCAAATCTGGGAAATGGGTCTGACCCCCAGACTTGTAGATGAATAAGGATAAAATTGTAGGAGACAAAAGATCAATAAGCCAATGCCTCATAAGTCATAACCTTAGGTCGGTGCATTTCGCTTCCCGAGCCCTCCAGAAGAGTGAGAGTTTCGGAACAGGCATTGAAATGATGTAGATGTTAATGTCGAGAATGCTTTCCAAGAGAAGTTTGTGAATACAAGTAGCCCAAGTGATATTTGACATATCTGTAATATTTCTACATGCTCCTAAACTATCGGTAAGTCTTGTCTGATACGGTCTAACATGTAAGACCAACTCAACTAGTTGTCTATTTCTCATTTAATTTTATGATTAATGGGTTAATTAGACCATTTCATACCAGTTTTTGTGATAAGCTGTTTTTCTAAAGATTTCAGGAAGCTACGGGACTTGTGGTTGTAAATTCCTTAACTTTAGATCAAATCATACACAAATTAATTTCCCGGCAATCATTGTCTTGCAATAAAATGGCAGAATCCACCATGAAACTATTCACTAGTGTAGCTCTGATTCAAATACTGTATTGGAATGTTCTCTTACATCATTTAATTATGTTTAATTATACTTCGTTTTTTATTTTCAGATTTTCTTATATTGTTTTTCACGGAGGCCCTATTCTACTGCGGGGTCGCAGTTTTTCTTCTTATCATTCATCGTCTCTGGAATTCTGGGAAAATAGCTACTGCTACCAGTGATCTTGGGAAGCATACAAATCAGATTGGCCATCGCATTTCATATGTTGCTGTATTGATGCTTAGTCTGATAATACCTATGGTTACCATGGGATTTGTTTGGCCATGGACTGGTCCCGCTGCTTCCGCTACTCTTGCTCCTTACTTGGTTGGTATAGTTGTACAGTACGCGTTTGAGCAGTATGCAAGATATACCAAATCACCTTCGTGGTCTGTCATACCTGTTGTCTTTCAGGTGAAGACTCTCAATACATTGTTTGATTCGTTTCTGAATTTTATAAAATGTTTACCTCTTCTTTAGATCTTGTCAAAGTAAGGTTATCGAACTATCGAGTTCATGTCAAAGTGAAATTGATTTTGATAGATCCTAAATACTACAAGCTTGTGTACAACTTTTTTTCTTGAATCTTTTTTTTTTTTTTTTATTATTAATTTTTTTTTCTTTCTTTTATCTGAAGTTAAATGATAGGAGTATGAGTTAGTAGGTAACCTGCTCTTATCATCTCAGATGAGTTTGTGTCGGAACAGATAAATGGAGGGAGGGGAGAAAGCTTGAACTACTGGGGCAGCTGAGGCGCAGTATTCTTTTACATAATGAACATCAATTCTCGTAAAAGACCGTCTTAGCATACGATGGCTCACACAACCGATTAAATAGAGGTGGAAATGACAGGAAATTGTGAGAGGTCTTAAGCAAGACTTGCATAATGAATACTCTGTATATAAAAATGTATAAAGCCACCATGGCTAGTCAGCTCCTTATTTATTAATTTCTATCTTGATGTGATAATTAGGCCTGCAAAGTTTTGTTGGTACTGTTTTCTTATTAGGAGGCTGACTTTTAACTTCTATTATGTGATATATAGGTATATAGATTACATCAACTCAATCGAGCTGCACAGCTGGTAACTGCTCTTTCTTTCACAGTACGAGGAGCTGAGATGACTGCACACAATTTGGCCATCAATAAATCGTTAGGAACTCTTCTCAACGTCCTCCAAATTCTTGGCCTAATATGCATATGGTCGCTTTCGAACTTTCTTATGAGGTTTTTCCCGTCTGCCACTATAGAGCAATGATACACGGCTGAAACTAAGATCTCGAATTAATTTAGTAAATTTTGGTACGAGGACCCGGCTTTTTTTCGGACTGTAAGTGTACAAAATTGTTTGTGAGTTGCTCTGAAACTAGTACATAAAGAAACCAAGAACGTTTGGCATGTTGTGTCCATGCTAGAAACTTTCAACATGAATGAAGGTAGGGATGACAATGGATCCCAGATCCTGGGATCAAGATCCTACTGGTCGGATCTGGATCGCAATATTTTGGATCCAGAGGATATGGATATGGATCGGATCCATATGCGTAAAAATGGGCCGGATATGGTTCCATATTGTCGAGAATCATATCCTACCCTGGATCCACTTTTATTTTTATTTTCAAATAAAAATTAAAAAACAAGTTAAAGAAATAGTAAAATTATATACAATTTTTTAAAGTTTCTCATAAACTAAGCATCTTTCTTATTAATATTTTAATGAACAATTTTTTTAATCACTACTTAAGTTTTTGGAACTTGATTTTGATATCTTTACAACTTTATTTTTAACATTTGTATTCTAATATAAAAAATAGTATATTAAGATAAATATAACCCGAAAAATAATATTTTAATATATGAAAAGTAATTTTTTCTTACCATAAAAAGGATACGGGATAGATCCAGATCCGAGAATTTCAGACCCTTTGGATGAGAATCAGATCTGGATCCCTATACGAGATAAGGATATGGATCTTGACCCTATAAGATCCTATCCATTGATATCCCTACTTGTACGTAGTATATGCCAGGACTGAACAAAATCAGATATCCAGTTTTTAGAAACTCATATTTTGGTATAAGTATCTGTATATCTGGTTCTGCTGTAAATCCGGTTTACGTATACTCGGTATCCGGATTTTGTTTTCCCTTTTTACTTCAAAATATTGTTTTGGCAGTAGCAATCTGAGCATTTCATACTTCACTAACTCAATATGTATGGGCATGGCAGTACCAATTTTGATTTGACGTCTTTTCTTTTTTGCATTTTCATGATTAAAAAATCTTTTATTTTGAACAAGGTGGTATACAAAAATACTGGTAAGTTGTTACGCACCAAAATTTGGAATTCGAAAAACTTTGCGTTCTGCCGAAAATGAAATTAATGGATAATTTTCCGTTTTACCGAAATTTGTTTAGGTCCGATTAGTGTTTCTAACAAATGTTCTAATATTCGACAAGTCCGAAAAAATCAACATTCTTGTTCGAATCATTTGTTTCTAGCGAGTCTTATACTCGTTTACCTTACCACCTTACGAAGTTGAGAAGTTTTTTTAAGGAAGATCAAGATGACTTTTTTTAATGTAGTTTTCTTGTATTCTCCAATCGTAAAGTTCGTACTACTGCCTTTACGATTGCGAGAGGGTATTGTGAATAGTAGTAGAGTTGTGTTGAATGTACTTGGGTAGGTTCATGCACTAGCATTAATGTTATGTCTAGAATCTACCAAAGTCGTATTCTAAAAACTACCAAAGTGTTATATAAATGCTATGGTAATGTCTAATGAAACATCAATGAAAAGCTTCCCAATTCATATGACATATTTTCCCTTCTCTAAATCTTAATGCTAGGGGATGTACAATTCATATGACATATTTTCCCTTCTCTAAATCTTAATGCTAGCGTAACATCCCCATACATCAAGGTGCCTTACAAGATCCCCTTAGCACATGAGAGGGTTACCATCTCGGTTGCCCGAGATAGTATATATATATATATATATATATATATATATCAAAACAAGCAATAAAGAAACAATGTTTATTAACGTACTAATAAATAAATAACAATGTTTAAGACTTAAATCACTAGGCGGAAGCTAAGACATGACGCAGTGATCCCATCCTCGATCCCAACGCAATGCTAACGATCACCTGCGATCACCTGCTCACCATCTCCCAATGGATCACAGTAGTTTTGTAAAACAGTAGAGGGTCAGTATTTGCATATACCAACCAACGCACAAGATAAGCACAAGGGAAAGAGAAATTGGAGGGCCACTGCAGCAGACACCTCAGTAGACTCAGATTACCAGCCTGTTCTAAAAAACCGCCAATTGACCCTGGACCGCAGCCACAGGCGTCGAAGTTCCATCTCACTGCAACGATACAAACCCGGACCATTAATGTGTTCATCCCCCACGTAGCGGGATAACTATGGGGGGAACTCAGGGTGTGATATGTCTCCCAACGGAATCACCAAACCATAGTAACCATCACAACAACCCCAAACTCCATCATTGTCACCACACTGACCAACATCAATATCAATAATCATAACATCATCAATATCACAATAACAATAATCATTACATCAATCAATAACGCAAACACTGAGTAGGAAAACCCTACCTTATAGCAATTTCTGTGAACAACAAGTAGGCAAGCAAGTCAAAAGCGTTCTTCTATAAAGTCCCTTCCTATACAATTTAATATTATATAATCAAAATCACAATCCCCCCTTTTCCCAATTCAATTAGGGCATAAACGCAATACATCCAATCAAAAATACCAAAGTAATCAATCGATGTAGCAAGGATCAGATCTGTCACGAGATGATCAAGAGTTTCTTGAGGAATTAGGGAGATTTGAGAGAATAGGGTTTTGGAAATTAGAAAGCGTAAACTGACTATGAAACTAATTCCTCTTATTAATCCCTTAATCAACCGTCCGACTAACCCTCTAGTTCCGTCGTACTCGGTCGAGTACAACATGTACTCGGTCGAGTACGACTTACTCGGTCGAGTGTCAATATCACTCGGCCGAGTACGCGAGTTCAGAACACAACTTAAGACACCAGCCAAATCCACTCGGTCGAGTAGCCTATACTCGACCGAGTACAATATGTACTCGGTCGAGTAAGCCCTACTCGACCGATCCCCCAACGCATAGAAACACGGAGTATTACAGTCTTCCCTCCTTAAGAACGAACTTTGTCATCGAAGTTCACAACTCATACTCGTACCACAAAAACTCCCTTATTAACTACCAATACAAGACACCACAGAACATATGCTAAACATATGTCACAAGAGACACGATACAACATATGCTAAGCATATGTCACACATAACAGTAACAACATCACTTATGACACAAGCATACTACCTATCAATAGCCACTAACATGATTATAACAAACTATCAAAATGAAACTACTTCCTTCCCCCCCTTAAGAACAAGGTTACGCCCTCGTAACCGATCATATCTCCTCAAACAGATGTGGGTATTTCTCCCTCATTTCAGCTTCAGGCTCCCAATTTGCTTCTCCACGTTATGGTTAGACCATAACACTTTCAGCAGCGTCGTCTCTCCGTTCGTACTCTTGCGCATCTTTCGTCTAAGATCTCCTTCGACACCTCAACATAGGTGAGTGCCTCATCCATCTCGATAGTCTCAGCCACAAGAACATGAGACATGTCACTCACATACTTCCTCAGCTGCGACACATGAAACACATTATGGACCCGATCAAGAGAAGGTGATAATGCCAAACGATAGGACACCTATCCAACCCGATACAAAATCTCGTAGGGACCTATGAACTTCTGGCTCAGCTTGCCCCTCTTCCCGAATCTCATCACCACACGCATAGGGACATGTTCAAAAGGACTTTGTCACCCACATGGAACTCGATATCCCTGCGATGAAGATCTGCATAGCTCTTCCGGCGATCCTGCGCTGCTTTCATCTTCTGACGAATCAACTTCACTTGCTCGATCATGTCTTGAACCATCTGGGTGTTGGAGTAAGTGTCCTCAACAATAGTGCAATCACTTAATTAAATCTCAATAACAAGAATACAAAGGAGTGATTAACATTATAGTCAAGTGGTCCACATTAATCCGTAACGATTTGCTTACTAGAGTTTGACGTTACTGTCGTATGACGGTGGTGATCAGTTTATCCCTTCTGGTCACACCGAAAGGACGATTCCCTAATCATGAAAGTTAATTAATTGTATAACGATATGGATTAATTAATCCCTTATACAGAACAAGTTTATATTACGAGTGAGAATTATATCTTGTTGTAATATGAATAAATAAGATTCAATTTGGTAATTTAATTGTTATATTACTAAAGTTTATGAACATTTGAGATAAGCATGATTGGTTGATTATGATTACAATTAGTTGTAGATGAAAGTCCATAGACCTTAATTAGACTCCTCTAATTATTTACTAAATTACTTATTAATTTAGTTTATAATGATCTATGTAACATGCATGCAAATATAAAGACATTTATATAAAAGAAGAAATTTCCTCACATTGATATGGAAATAATATGGGCACAATAAGAACTCCTTTTTGTTGTTCTTGAGCTATTAATATGGATGAACACAAGTAATCTCCAAACTAGAAGATCTCCTTTAAGATGCACCAAGATGACACCAAATAATCTACCCTTATTATTAACTAGATAATAAGATAGATATTATACTACTAATATTAGAATATATTACTACACTAGTAATGTTGGAGCCAGTGTCCTCCACAGTTAGTGCAATAACATAAATAAATCTCTGTAGGTTCACAGGGTATACTTTGTATAATAATCAGTTGATTAACGTTTATCAATAACGGCTGGCTTGCTAGATAAGTTTGACGTTATTTTCATACAGATGGCGGTGATCAACTGGTCCCTAAAAGTCACACCTATAGGATGTGTTTGAGAGATATGATTATTTGAGAAAATAATCATACTGATGCCCTAATATATGACTAAAAGGTTAGTCAGTGTATTTGACTAAAAGGTTAGTCAATGTGATGATGAGACGATTATTTAATAACGATTAAATAAAGTTAGCTGAGACGTATTAACTGTAACTTGTAAATTGGATATATAATGTAAGCTAATTAAACATAAACCGTTATAATTAATTGGCAAATTATAAATATACAGATATTTATAATTAATGATGTATTATAATGTCGGTCCATGTAAAACGACGATTATAAGATATTACATTATATTCGAAGCTAAAATGACCAAAAACGAATGTATCCGGATACACTCGGTTTTTAGTCAATGGGTAGTTATTTTGAGGAGACCAACTCTCCTCATATAAAAGCTATGTGTGCCGTGAGAAAAATAAAAGGGTGAAGAAAATTCAAAAAACCTAATTGCATTCTCACTGACTGCCTCCCTCTCTATCATTTACACAACAGACAAAAGTTAACAGTAACTTTTGACAAAAATCACAAAACAAAAGTTAACAGTAACTTTAGTTCTCTTTCTAGCAAAGGAGAAGGGTATATCTCATACAATCTTGGGTGCAACGATTAGGAGGATATCTACTTTGATATCTCTGTTCTTTACGCCAATTGCTAGGACCGGAGGTTGATTTCTAAATCTCTACTCTTATTGATGTTATCGTTTATGACTAGTATAATCAAGTTATTACTTTTTCGTTATAATCCTATAATAATTGTATTGTGGTAATACCGATTTCCCACAAGTGGTATCAGAGCATAGGCCACGAAATTGTTTTAATTTGATTTCATAAACCAAAACTGTTTTTGCCGCTGTGTGTTTGACTCGATCGAGGACTTTAGTGTCTCGATCGAGCAGTTTTTGTGAGTTTTTGGTCGATCGAGTACTTTTTTTCACTCGATCGAGCAGCTTTCTCAGTTGTTTGGTCGATCGAGTACTTGGTTTCGCTCGATCGAGCAGTTTTCTAAACCTTTTGGTCGATCGAGTACTTGTGTTTGCTCGATCGAGCGGTTTTCTCAAACTTTTTGGTCGATCGAGTGATGTTATACTTGATAGAGGTCCCTGTTTATCGACTAGGAAGAATTAGTCGATCGAGAAACTTTATTGTTTAATTTCTTCTCGATCGAGTACTTTACAGAATCGTATTTCCTTTCGTATTCGTTTTCATTTAGATTTATTTTGTTATTTTAATCTGTTGAAATAACATACAATAGATTTGTAGATGTTTTAATTTAATAAAGATTAGATTAAAATGAAAATGAAAATGATGTTGAATGAGTTTATCATTAGAAAGGATATTAAGTTTTCCCTATTTTGTCGATAAGGACCTTTTGCTGAAAAAAATTTTGCCGAAAAAAATTTATGCTGAAAAATTTCTGTTTTTCGTGTTCAAGTTTTTGGCCTTTAATTGTACATCATTCGGATTGTGTATAATTAATGTGAAACGGTTCACATATGCTTAATATCTTACATTTTAAAGCAGTTTGAAATGTTTAGGATAGTTCATTTTATCAGTAAAATGAATCGGGATTGTAATTAATGTTGGTAATTACAGAATCACCACATAATTATAATCGATGTTAAAGGGTGCTTTGGATAATAAAACATCGTAATAACTGTATTATGTCTTGTATGTTTTATTTTAGTTGGTTCTTTTATTATGTTTTGGAATGTTTGAATGAATTTTTAACGTATTTTACAATCAGTTGTAACTTAGTGTGGCCTTAGTAGATTGTGTTACCGTAATGATGGTAACATAGTCTTGGATGTATTTTGAGATCTCGCATCTCCTTTTTTTTAGTTTTGGGTTTTGAAATTAGAATGTAATAAATAGGATCAATGTAATTTTATTTATTGTAATTTCAAAGAAGACTATAGATGGAGATTGGAGCTCACTCCCGCTACATGGACCAAGAAGGGTGATAAAGTCAAGCTTCGAGGGTTCAATCAGTTGGATTCCGAGTTGTATTTATTCTTTTTGGTAGGATAGGCCACACTACGACATGTTTTTCTTTTTACGTTTTTCATTCTCGTTTGCTTTCCATCACATGATAGATATAATTGCATCATATTCCGCCTAAACCAAACCACCTAAACCTAAAATGCATGAAAATGATTCATATAGGTTGAATATTTTAATCATGGACATACAGATGTCACTCGCTTTTAGGGCCATCACCTTAGTTAAATCATTCTCGAGTTGCTAGACATTGTTCACTTAAAATGAATTTAAGTTAAGATGATGGGACCTTCCCCTATAAATTAAAATTGAGACTAGTCTTTATAGGGAAAACTACTATGAGCCCCTTCTTCGTCGGAAGTCATAATATGACCCCTTCTACGTTGGGTAAGTAGTGAGTGTTGACCTATTTTATCTCAACATTATAGTACGAGTAATATCTCGTGATTATGATGGACTAAAGATAGAATTTACAGAAATTTATCGACCAGGAATTCTAAAAGTAGAATTAGCCAAGAGGTTGGCTTATCAATTTGCAGAAATTGAGTCTTGGGATCATTTATATAATTCTTGAGGGAGGTCAATTGTATAAATGCACGAGTCATCGAATTAAACTGTTTTTCATTAGACTCAAATTTTAAAACGATGAAACTTATCATATTTTTCCTTTTTCCACAGTCATATATTCAGATATAAACTGCTAATAACAAATGGCTGGCCATACTGATGACCCAATGCCAAGTGCCACGCTCGGACGTGAGTCCTGGCTTAAGATGTTCATGGACACTATGAATCAGTCAACGCGACTGAAGAATAACGGGTCCAACTGTGCGGACTGGGAGGCGGCATTACGGAATGCTGCCATTGCTGACGGTAAGCTCAAGTACTTGACTGAGCCACTACCGCCAAACCCAGGCCCCAATGAAGGAGCAAATGAATCACTTGCTTATAGTGATTTCGTAATGGAGGCGGGTGCGATAAAGAACGTACTCATCTTTTCAATGGAATCAAATTTGCAAAAGCGATTCATTGCCCATGGTGCAAACAAGATTTTCACTACGCTCTCTAACGAGTTCTCGAAAGCTCCGAGGATCGTTAGCTATGAGCATACCTGTCGCTTCTTTGAAGCGAAACTCCATAAGGGCCAAGCAGTTAGCCCACACATTCTTGAGATGATTGAGAATGTCGAGAAACTGGAGGCACTTGGTTGCAAAATCGATGAGAAGATCGTCATAGACCGCGTTCTTCATTCACTTCATGATGGTTTTGCCCTTTTCAGGGCAAATTACTATATGAATGACATGAAGAAGAGTCTTCATCAGCTCCACTCACTCCTTGTACAGATAGAGAGTGATCTAAAATTGAGTGGGAGTCTGAAACAGGACGTTCTCATGATTGCCAACAAGGGCAAAGGTATGGGCAAGGCTAAGGCAAACCTAGCTGTAGGGAAGCCGAAATTCAAAAAGCCAGGGCAAGGCAAGAGTGGGCCTGGTGAGTCTAGCGGTAGCTCACAAGGCAAGACAAAAAGCGATGAAGGTAACGTGGAGTGCCATTATTGCCACAAGTTTGGGCATTGGAGGAGGAACTGCCTCGTGTACCGAGAGGACATTAAAGCAGGCCGCGTCTCTCCTGTTGGTATGTCTTCTTCTTTTATTCATATGATTGAGATCAACCATGCAAGTTTCGGAACTTGGGTACTAGATACTGGTTGTGGTTCTCATCTGTGCAATCATTTGCAGGGTCTAAGAAACATCACAACTCTCGCAAAGGGTGATGTGGACCTGCGAGTGGGGAATGGAGCAAGAGTAGCTGCCGTTTCAGTGGGAACATATGTAATCCAACTCCCGAGTGGATTTGAGTTATTTCTGAATAACTGTTACTATGTACCCAGTTTATCTAAAAACATTATTTCAGTTTTCGTACTTGATAAGGACGGCTTTTCGTTTGTAATAAAGGATAATAGCTGTATTTTCTCTTTAAACGAAATGATTTATGGTAAAGCAGTTTCCATGAATGGGATTTATGTTTTAGATCAAACCACAGAAATATTGCATGTGAATAGTAAGAAAGCAAAGGTTGGTGACAAAGATCAAACCTATTTATGGCATTGCCGTATGGGACACATAAATGAAAAACGCGTGAAGAAGCTCATTGACAATGGGGCTATATCCCCATTTGACTATGAATCTTTTGGCACGTGTGAATCATGTCTCATAGGCAAAATGACTCGAATTTCCTTCAAAGGTGTTGGAATGCGCGCTGCTGACCTATTAGGACTCATACATACTGATGTGTGTGGACCTATTTCAATCAACGCTAGAGATGGCTATAGATATTTTATCACTTTCACGGACGATTTGAGTAGATATGGATATGTCTACTTAATGAAGCATAAAAGTGAGTCCTTTGACAAGTTCAAGGAATTCCAGAATAAGGTTGAAAACCAGCTGGATAGAAAGATTAAAGCACTACGTTCAGATCGTGGTGGCGAATATCTTTCGAAGGAGTTTGATCGACACCTTAAAGAATTTGGTGTAGTACTACAGTTAACTCCACCTGGAACACCACAATTGAATGGTGTGTCCGAACGGAGAAATCGAACATTACTTGATATGGTTCGATCCATGATGAGTCACACGGTTGTACCTGATTCATTGTGGGGTTATGCTCTTTTG
>JAIUZE010015675.1:0-21342 GCA_022085475.1 Heliosperma pusillum
TCCAGCAACAAGTCTAGACATGTACTTCGGAAGGCTCACATGATCCGAGATTACGTGGAGCAAAAGAAGATAGTGATTGACAAGATTGCTTCGGATGACAACATCGCGGACCCTCTCACTAAACCGTTAAAATATGATAAGCATGAAGGGCACGTTATTTCCATGGGAATTAAACGTGTTCCTGAGTTGTAGTAGCTGTTTTATGTGAATTAGATAAATGTATCTTTTTCATGCACTATTTATAACATCATCGTATTGTTTCATATTTTGTTTTTCATGTGGATTGTACGACAACATTGAACACCACAAAGTGAACTGAATTACATTATAATTGTTTTGGTACGTAATCGCCTACATGAGCTGATAACTCTGGCAATTATACTGTGAAGTTGATTGATGGTGGGTTCAACGAGCCATAAGTCAAACGGTTGACTGATCGATCACAGATACGAGTTATAAAGATACCTCATAGGACATCGTGACAACGTTATGGAGTCCTAAATGTTTCAGAACATTCGGTGCCAGGTCGTGGATAGGACGTCCATAGTGTTCCTAAGAGTCGATTCTTTTGACTATCGACTGTCTCTTGAGATTAAGGCAATTTTTGGGTGAATTTGGTTTCTTTCTCATGGTCGACCGTAACAGGAGGCTAAGTAGATTTTTACTGGGTCATTTCATACTGTGCTTGTATCTGCAGGATTCGAGTTGAGGAAAATATCCAACCTTTATCAGGTTTTGTTATTTCTCAGGGCCACTCGAGAAGTTGTAACTGAAATGCATGGCCATGCTCGAATAATGATTCGTCTATCAGTTGTAACTTTGCAAATTGTTTTACATTGAGTGGGAGAAATTTATGGATATGAGATTCGGGTTATCGCACATACACTTGTAAGGACAAGTGGGAGATTGTTGGAGCTAGTGTCCTCCACAGTTAGTGTGATAACATGAATAAATCTCTTACAAGTTCACAGGGTATACTTTGTATTCTTATCAGTTGATTAACGTTTATCGATAACGGTTGGCTTGCTAGGAGTTCGACGTTATTGTCATTTTAATGGCGGTGATAAACTGGTCCCTAAAAGTCACACCTAAAGGATGTGTCTGAGAGATGTGATTATATGAATAATATAATCATGTTGGTGCCTTATTATATGACTAAAAGGTTAGTCGATGTATATGACTAAAAGGTTAGTAAATGTAATGATGATACGATTATTTAATAATGATTAAATAATATTAGCTGAGACGAATTAAATGTAATTCGTAATTGAATATAAACCGTTATATTTAATCAATGTATATAATATAAGCTTAAACGAATTAAAATGTTAATTCGTAATTAAACATAATATGTTATATTTAATTAGCAAATTATAAATATACGGATATTTATAGTTCACATATATATTATATTACATGCTAATATAACCGAAAAAGGAAAGAAAAAAATAGTATTTATCTTCTCTTATTTTTCGGTTATTTAGAGATAAATAATAAGAGAAAAGATCTCCTATTATTCTATTATTGTTACTAGGTCAAAACCCCTAATAACAAGAGTAGTAAAAAGAGGAGAGACTCCTCCTTGACCTAAGAGAGGCACACGGCCGAAACAGAGGAAGTGCAACAAAGAAAAATTCATATTTTTCTCTTGAACTCTCTCTATCATTCATCATCACACAAAAGAAAAATTAGCAGTAACTTTTCTTTAAAATTCTAGCACAAGCAAGGCATATCTTGGAGCATCTTGGGTGCAACTATTAGGAGAATATCGATTTCGATATTGTTCATAGGCCAAATTTGCTAGGATTAAAGGTTAATTCTAAATTCCTATAATTTTATATCATGCAATTCATTTATGACTCGTTATTCATATACTATAGTTTCGTTATAATCCGTAAATTAATGAAGAAATTTACCGATATTTTTAACAATTACAACCACTTGTTAATAAAAGGAAATAAACAAATTTCCATTGTCAAACAAGGAAATAAAGAGTTTCTAAAACAATGTCACAAAATACAACCCAATAAAGAAGACAACACAAAATAAGTCCAAGCTTCCTTATGTCTTCATCCATAGGTGGCTACATTTGCTTCCCTTGAAGAGCTTCTTTAGGCTTGCTTGTCCTTGCCTATGTCCTTGCTTGGGTGCCCTAATTACAATTAAAAAGGGTAAGAATCACAACTCGTATCTATATACCAAAGTTGAGATCATAACATAAATGATAAGGATGAAAAATTTACCAACGGAAATAATTTTTCCGGCTTTGATATCTCCCAGATATTTGGGGCAATTCATCTTCCAATGCCTTATTCCATTACAATAATGACATTTGTCCTCGGTTGAGGCACCTTTCTTAGGGTTGGGTGAGCTATTCTCAATAGCTTTTCCCTTGCCTTTGTAGGTGGAGGGCTTCTTCCCCTTGCTTGCACCTTTCTTGAATTTCCCCTTACTTTTGTTATTGATGTGGAGTACATCCTTGGTGGTGCTAACATTTAGCCCCATGTCTCTCTCCGCTTGCACAAGCATTTTGTGCAACTCGTGAAGAGAGGTTTGCATATTTTGCATATTGTATTTTCTTCTTGAACTGATTTGTGCAACTCGTGAAGAGAGGTTTGGTTTGCGCTCATTTAAGCACTTCCGGAATATAAATCAGAATCGGAAACTGCTTCTTGAACTGATTCTATTTTCTTCTTTCGCCGTAAGGGAACATTCAAGGGCAGATAACGAGTTGGGGTCCTGGAGTCTCTCCGGCCGGGGAGGCGCTTGCCAGCAGGCAGCTAAGGTTGGTCAGTGGTCAGGCGTTCGTTCCGTCTCCTTCACAAGGTCCACCAGCTCTTGTTATCACACCATCTGTTTTCTCACTCCTTCGAACCCGTGCCTTCGGCATCCCCCTCCTTGCGGTTAAGGTAACGACTTCGGGCAAGCTCAAGCCTTAAGTTAAAGGGAAGCTCCAGATCGAGCCCGGGATCTTCTTGGAAATGGGGTTCAGTCGGTTGTCTGTCGACTTTTCTTCCCGCCCCTGCGCTTGCTCCGATCCTAACTCAGGGAATTCGACCGGTCTCAACCCATGATCAATATGAGCAGTTAGTAATTTTATTTCAAAGACGGGTTATGAAAAAACGAGAAGGCTTAACTCTTCCTTTCGGCATGGAAATACGGATTTTATTTCTTTGAACGGCCACCTGCCTGCCGGCCCTTCTTCTTTCCGGGTCTGGAAATGCTTCGTCTTGTTCTGGAACTGCTGTTTTTTGTTGAATCTTTTTCACGGCTCGGCATCCAATTCGTAGACTCGTAAACAACCGAGTGGAAGAGAATTTGTCAGATTGACAACTTCATCCAGCAGCCTAGTGGGCTGGTTCTTGGCGTTTATCTTGCCAAAAACTTCCCCTATGCCTTAGCTAGGGAAAGATCATTTAGGAAGTGAGGAATCACATTATCTAAGAATAAATTCTATTCGTGTAATTTACCCTAAACTGCACATATGCCTTGATTTTCCCCAAGAAGTGTAGTACACGGTCAATGACTAGTTGTTCGGGAATGTCAACCCCTTGCAATTTGAGAGTCTCGACATGCTCAATCAATTTGAGTACATGGGGGCTAACCTTTTGGCCCTCTTTAAGATTCATGTCGAAAAACGCGGAAGCCGTCTCATATTGAATGATCCTAGGAGCTTGTGAAAACATGGTCACAAGCTTGGCATAGATCTCATAGGCCGTGCTCATCTTTATGGCACTCCTTTGGAGATCGGCCTCCATAAAGAAGATCAAAACATTTTTGATCGCGGCGGCTTCCTTTTGGTAAGCCTCATAGTCTCGCCTTGCGGCGGCGGTTGACCTTTCATTAGGTGTTTCCGGAGAGGCTTCGGTAAGGTAACGAAGCTTGTCGTCACCTTTCGCGGCCAAGCGGAGTTGCACATCCCAATCGGCAAAATTAGCGCCATTCTTTTCTAACTTGCATCGATCCATAAAGGATCGAAGCCATGAAACGTTTGTGAGAGTCGGAGCGTTTGAATTTGGAGTTGCCATTGCGAATAAATAATATTAACTACAAAAATTAGACGAAGAAAATATCAACATTTATCGTTTGAAATATACTTGTAAACATTTTAATCAAGTTTAGCATTTAAATACTGACCTCAACCCAACTATTATAAATGATTCCGAGATTCAAATTCATATCAACTTGGGCACGGTGAGCCGATTCATCCCTTATTAACATAATTCGGTGGATTAACTCTTTAATCGATTCTACATTAGAACTCTCAGGTGATAACTGATCGTGCTTGTCGCGAGCCCGATACAAAGATAAATTACCCAGACTAGGCTAATAACAAATTAATATAATTAGGGAAGTAGGGGTCGATCCTCAGGGAGATGGTGTTTCCTTTGGAATGTGAAATGTCTCGCAAATGAGTTCTATCTAACGAATATCTGGGTTTTGGGATTTTGATATCTAAACTAATATAAAGCATAAATGAAAACAAAATGAAAACAAATGAAAACAATAAAGCAAGTAATGAAAAGCATCTAGGGAAATAGGTTCACACATGTAGATTGACATATTGATGAAATTGGATATGGAATATGCAAATAATTCATTGTGAGTTCGTAAGAATGATGTGTTCATTACAATTATATATCAGATGGTCTAGCAGGCTTTTTAGGCGATTTACTAGGTCTTAATCCACCATGTCATGCTTTGTCTATTCAATTCGCGTATTTCTACCTTGGAAAAGAATTCCATTTTAGTCGATGATTTCCGGCCAGAAGTCGTTAACTATCATTACAATCCAAACATGCATAGACACAACGTTTTAAAGGCACAATTTCTTTTATCCAATTAACATCTTTTAATCAATCTAACATGGCTACCCTACACCCTAGAAAGGTGACTACTCACTCATGATAATGTCTAAACCTAAAATGATATTAACAATGAAAACTAGGATTGACATGTTTATTTGACTCTTTATATGGTGATAATAACGACGCTAATTGACAATCTAGGAAATGAAACTACGATTATAACAACATAAAAATGAATCTAGAACAATATGTAAAGCGAATAACAATCAAACGGAAAACAATAAGAACAGTAAACAAGGGATAAAACAGAAATACCTATATGACGATCAATGACAATAATGATAACAATAATAGAAAATCCTTGCACATAATAAACGATCCACCAATTACAACGCTTGAACCACACAAAGGAGATTACAAGGATGAAATTCTTATTGGTCTAAACTAAAGTTTTGATATGGAAAGGACATAAATAAACTAAGAACTAAAGACTAAAGAAGAAGAAAATGAGAGAAGAGAGACTAGTTCTCCCTTCCTCCTAATCTAAAGAGAAATGTAAGAAAAGAAGAGAAGTATGAGAAGAAGATTGTTGTGTGTGTATGAGATGATTTGAGAAGAGGGGCTAGAGCATCTATATATAGCATTAGGGTTTCGTGGAGAAGAGGTTGGGCATTAAACACATAGGACAAAAGTAGGAAGTTGTAGCCGTCATGCTCGAATCAGCAAGGATACCCGATCGGGTAAGTGGACATCTAGAAGCGGTTGACTAACGTTTCATCTTCCTTTGCTTGACTTGACTTCCATCATCCCCCTTGACCTCTTGAGTCGGGTTTGTTGATAGGGTTTGATGTAAAGCGATGAATTCTTATGCCTAATTTATTGATCTTCCGACAACTACGAAACCGTCTTTGCTTCTTCTCTCTTTCGAATTAGTGAACCTTCTTGAAATGCCTTTCACTTGGTCAAGCTTGCTTCCTCAAATCGTCGGGTTCTAGGCAAATGCTCGGGAATATAGAAAAAGGGCGTAGAAACGTCACTTTCCCTACAAAAAAGGTTAGAACATAGGAATTCGCCTAGAAGACGATATTAGCTCATAAAATGGCTTAACGAAGCACAAATGACATACAGAACCAAGCTAAATTGGGGGTTAAAATCATACAAATATTCACTTATCAATAACATTACTTTAATATTTATCTTAAGCCCGGAACACATGCGGCTACGGTCGCGAATACTTCCGTTGAGCTCAATCCAAATTTCGAAATAATAACCTTTATTACCCCACTTACCCAACGTAACAAGTTTAGCACCCCGGTGAGCCGTGCCTACTTCCTTGCGAAATTGGGATTCATGGGTTCTATATTTGGTAAGGCTTGATCTCAATTATTTATTATGAGAGGTCATGTCAATTTATTATCTATCTCGTTTAAGTGAACTAAATCGATGAATTAACGATAATTTTAATTGACACGGTCGAATACTCGATAAAATATGCATGTCATATTATGGCGATTTGGCAATGCATGCAAACATATTATCATAAAGATAAAATTCCTAGTATGGCCTTTCCTAGAATAGAAAATCATATAATCTATTACAAATTCGGAAACCAACTCCTTTGGTCCCTTGAACTTCATAAGTACGCCTCCCAAGGTCACCGTTTCTCTCTCTCATAACTCCTTTCCGAATGGCACCGTCTTTGGGAAACTCCAGTATTACAAATAATTACAAATTATATAATAAAATTACAAATTTCCTATTATACATTTGTAAAATAAAATAATACAATAAAAGTGATATGGGATCACATTAAATTACAACCGAATCAATATTCCCTTACATTTCAGGCAATATCAAATAAATCTAAGGCCATACAAGGATTAAATTACATAATTCCAAATTACATAAACCAACATATGACATTCATAATAAATATGCAGCATAATAATATGTATAAAACATGCTCATTTTAAATGCCAAATCGCTCTAATTTACGGTTTATATCGTATATAACCCGATTTTACGGAAATGTGTGATAATAATATTTAAATCACCAAACAATACTTAAATCATATTTAAGTCCAATTTAATTATCCCAACTGATTTAGGACTCAAAAATTATTCATCACTCATTTTTTAACAATAATTCAACTTGTTGTTATATACTTGCTCATAATTATACTTTTAAAATCATATTTTAATCAAATAAATCTAAATTTAATTACAATAATTTCAAAATTTGAATTTAAAATTTTTGTACATTCTGGAACATTTCCATGACACTCATAATGTCAAAAATCATGGTTAAAATCTTTGAATCGTTTTTGAGAAAAATCGGTTACGCTTTATCGATTTTATCAAATAGAATACATAAAGCATGTGAAAAATAATCAAAATAAATATTCAAAATTAGATCTGAAATGTGGGACATTTTAGAAACCAGAAACAGTTTTCTCTTAACATAAAATTTATT
The DNA here is from genome assembly GCA_022085475.1 of Heliosperma pusillum. Classification (NCBI taxonomy): domain Eukaryota; kingdom Viridiplantae; phylum Streptophyta; class Magnoliopsida; order Caryophyllales; family Caryophyllaceae; genus Heliosperma; species Heliosperma pusillum. The sequence goes on from JAIUZE010015675.1 coordinate 7,282, forward strand.
TTAGTAAATTTGCTAAATAAGTCACTATTTATGCCATTTTTACATTAAAAATTCATAAATCATGCTAGACAAATCATATAAGTCTGAAATTTTTCAGTCTAACAGGAAAACAAGCATGTGACAACATACTAAAATTTCATGGTCAGATTCGAAGCGGAAGTATTTTAAACCAATTAACCTTTATTTATTCCATTTTATCATATAGAAATCATAAATCATACGAAATAAGTCCACTTCACACGAAATTTTACATACAGTAAGAGATTTGGGGGTAAGAGTGGGGCAAAGGGAATAATTCTTTTGGTAAGACAAACACAAACAAAGGGTCCTAGTCCCTTTGTTTTCCTTTCCCTTTAATGAATACCCACAACCAAACAGCCCCTAAGTGAGCTCTCCCGTATCATCATCCACTGGCCCTCAAATGCAACCAAGCAATCAAAAACTGCTAGAACTCACTGCTCACCATTTGCCGGTAATATCTAATAGATCACCACAGTGTTGAAAACATTTACAAGGTCAGCCACATTTAACATAAACAACCATACAGAAATAGACCATAAATCATCAATCCAATCCCCACCATTGTATCATCATCATCATCCTCATTAATATCATATCACCCTAGGACCTATGGCGCACCCAAGTCATCTTCTTTTGTGTTCAGGCTCCTCACAGAACACCTAGGCTTCGTCTCCCAACGAGCCACCTCTACCATGCCCCGTGCACACGACTAAGTGGTTGACCTCTACAAGAGTGAGTACGCAGATCCTTAGTGTGTACAACCTTCTTGTGAACGACATCCACAAGGAGTGATCATGGTGTTTAAGCCAATCTCTCGATATTACATAACAAACCAATCATTATATTCCTATATACCAATCACAAACAACGTCACAATCATCAATAGTCGTAACTAACAATCATTATTGATAACAACAACAATTATCGTCATCAAGGATGATAACAAACATTATAAGCACATTCATTTACATCAACCATTACTGAGTAGGGAAACCCTACCTTGATAAGAATTCAACTGAACAATCAAAAGCCTTAAAAATGCTCCTCTATGAAGTCGTCACCTACAATAGAATTGCATAACAATTACTAATATAAGTTTCTTAAACTCAATATTAGACATTTCTAATATCATGTTACTAATAGTTTACTCTAAAACCATTTAGACCTTATGCATGCATAACATAAAATAAAGATAAGAAGAAACTTTTTCTTACATTGATCTAAAATGATATGGGCACAAGATTTGGACACCTTCCAAACCTTGTTCTTGAGCTTATAATAGTAGGCATGAACTCCTAGTTCTTAGTATAAGAACTCTCCAATAAGTTGCACCCAAGACACTCCTTAATCACTACTAAATATACTACACTGGTATAAAATGGTAGTAGCCCTTTAAATAAAATTAATACTACTAATACTACTCTTTAGTAATCTTGTATTAATATTTGAACTCAATTTGTATGAAGCTTCTCAAGCTTTTTCCTAGTGTAAGAAGTAGTGTTGTTATGAGAGATAAGCATACAATCAAATTATGAGATCAAGTTAGTGGTAAAATAAGAAGAAAACTTCTTCTTATTTTAAGCACAAAACTGGCACACACATGGGGAGTGTAGAGCATGTTTTCAACTTTTTGTCTTTACAAGAAAGTAGCTTATGCCTAGGTCTAGGTATGTATTTATGTTGTTTTAATCTTAATTAGAACAACAAACAATACATTAAACCTACCACAATAGTCCCAAAACCGGTGAATCCCTTTAAAAATGGGTGTCCATTTTATTTTGTAATTTTTCATTTGTCACACATGTGACATGTGACATGTAACATGTAATTATGCTTATAAATGTACATTTAACTAATTTAAATGCAATTTCATAACAAATAAATTAGACTTAACATTTTAAGTCACATTTTGTAATTACATGTAAATAAAATGGGTCATCTCATATTTGGTTAATATAATCTAGAACAGTTTGTAATTATAATCGACCAATTTCACTTATCTCAAATGTTTCATAAACATAATGCATTCTTAGTAATATAACAACTAAATTACTAAAATGAATCTTATTTAATCTTATTACAATACGATATATTTCTCACTTACAATTTAAACTTGGTTCAATTTAAGGGATTAATTAATCTGTATCAATATATAATTAATTAATGTACATGATTAGGGGATTGTCCTTTAGGTGTGATCTCAAGGGATCAACTGATCACCACCGTCATACGACAGTAACGTCAAACTCAATTGAGCCAATCGTTACCGATTTATGTTGACCAGTTGACTATAATATTCATCATCCCTTTGTATTCTTATTATTGAGATTTATCAAGTGATCGGACTATTGTTGAGGACACTTACTCCAACAACTACATACCCTACAATTTCATCTAGTCAACACATCTCCCTTAACTCTCAACTCAAGGGTTAAGTCTAAATAAACTAATAACAATGAGAAGAGTTACTTACGACAATGAAATCTTGACTCATTCTATGATCGATCCTCTCCAAAGAGTGATTAGGAAAAATGGAAAATGATTTTAGAATGTTAAGGAAATAAATTATGGTTTAAAAATGAGATTAAGATTTGCCTTAAGAGTAGTTGAAACCTCCATCATAAAACCCAGAATGAACCGCCGAAAAAAAGATAAAAACAAGTCCACTCAGCCGAGTACTTGAACCCGCTCTACCGAGTACCTCTAATCGAATGAGAGCTAGTAACACTCGGTCAAGTAAACCCTCTAGATAAGAACAAAACACACCCCACTTGGTCTCAAAATCTCAATCGAGTACGACCACTTGGCCGAGTACCCGACCGAGTGACTCCTAAAATACGGACAAAACACACCCCACTCGGTCTTAAATACTTGCCCTAGTACGCGACCGAGTAACTCCTTAAAATGAATTCGCCTTCAAAGTTCGCACCATGTGGATAATGCCACCGGTGCACCACCCCATTACGTCAGCACTCGGCCCACAATGCCCCGTGTGGGCACATGTCATGGATTTATGACCATTGGAAAAGCCTCCAAAACAAATCAAAGGTTCAAACAAGCCATCATTTGAAAGAACTGCCACCAATTTATTATGTAAAATTTGAAACCTTTCGATCTTTATGCTACGTCAAGACAAAAAGGGACATGAACACAAAAGAATCGTCCCCAGCAAAAGAAGTTCAAACTGGGACAAACTCCACAGATCAAATCAATGAGCTCTGGCAGAGTCTTTCTCCTAGGTCCAAGGTATCCAAATCAGAATAAATAGGTCCCAAGGCCTATTACACTAATTAAGGGTGTTAGGAAGAGATTTGCCTATGGTGATGTTTGCTAATTATCAAACAAAGTGCGGTTTTAGTCCTGAATAATTCAAGGTGTTTTGATGGGATCAATTCTTCGCGATCATATGCCAAAGCTGAGTTCTTACTATATTTTGCAAAACAAGATCAAGTACAAACATGAAAGGCATCCTAACATATTTTACTTTAAGTATAGAAGCTGCCAAGTCCATTCTCCAAGGTTTATCTACATCATATTTAACCTTGCACAACAAGATATTCCAGAGCAAGCTGCTTTATGCTTTATGCTTTCTGGTTTTGTTTCTTAGTTTTTTTTTTTTCTGTTTTATTTGGTAGTTGAACTTTTACTTGTAATTGTGAGCCATTGTATGATGTTTGAACGTCCAAGATTGTAATACTTTGACCTATATAAGGCTTATATTGAAACCTAAACAAATAAGATTATTGTCGAATGAAAATTTAAAACCTTGTTTCTAATTTAAACTCATGGCTGTGTGCTTGACTCTATTTATTTGCTTAGTGTTGGAAGTGCGTCTTGTCTTTTCACGGTGCTGGATAAGTAAGCACCACCCTTAGTCATTGACTTGGTTATTTGTCAAGGTCTATTTGTTGCTTGTCAAAGTTGCTCACATTATTGCTTACAGTATGTTTGTTTAACTAAAGTACATGGTTAGCTTAAGAAACAAAATTTCCGTCTTAATCAATGCTAAAACTACTCTTTTCACATCATGTCCAAGTAGTTTCACTTAATTTTTTTTATCAGAGCTTTGGTTTTTGAGTTCATATTCCCTAACTAAAACATAAAACACTACAAACAACCGTGAGTGTGGAGAGATTTGCTAGAATAGAAGCCAGAGTGGAAACTCTAGTTAGAGTTTTCAACAACATGATAAGAGCCTTGAACGAGCTAATAAACACTCGACCTGGCCTTGGTGGAGGAAAAGGAAGGGGTTGTGGCAAAGGAGCACCACCACCACCACCGACACCAGTTGGAGGAGGCATAGCTCAACCCTTTGGAGAGGAGGATACCTCCAACTCAAACAACAACACATAGCAAGGCCATTCGAGGCACTATGGCAAATACATCAAGGCAAAAATATCTGACTTCCTTAGTAGTTTAAATCCTAAGGATCTCCTAGATTGGTTAAGGTCCATTAAAAGAGTATTTGGGTTTAAAGGATACAATGATAGGTAGGTTTTTAATATTGCTATCCTGAAACTTAAAGGTTATGTTTTCTTATGGTATTAGAACATGAAATATCATAGTCTTTGGGAAGGTAAAACACCTATAAGGTCATGGACTAATTTAAAGAAGAAATTTAAGTATACGTTTATATCCAGGGACTATACTCAAGACATGTTTATGAAACTTACTCACTTGAAACAAGACCAAGGGCATATTGAGTCATACCTAAGAGACTTTGAGCAACTCACTTTACAATGTGAGATCAATGAGGAGCTAAAACATAAAATTTCTAGGTTCTTAGCGGGTCTTGTTGAAATGTTGTCTAGTAGAGTAAGGTTGCAACAAATTTACTCCTTTGAGAAGGCAGTGAACATATCTTTAAGGATTGGGAAGATGGGTAAAGGGAGGACATGTACACTAAAACTCCAACCCAAGCCAACCTACTTCAAACCCTTTTTTGGGGTGAGAATAGGAGAGCCTTCCGCATTCCCCCTAAACCTATTTTTGTTGACAAGGGTAAGAAACTAGAGTGAGTCAAAGAAAGACCATATCCCTTAAGAAATGATTCAGTGCCAAGTCTACGGCCACTTAGCTAAGGAATGTCCTTCCAAGAAAGCTTTGAGTACACTAATAGTGGTCTATAGGGGTGATGATGAGATCGTTTTTTATGATGATGAAATGGAGGAGCCTGAGGTTGTGACTATTAAGCAGCTAGTTGAGCATGATGACTCAGGTTTGAGTCTGGTTACTTGGAGGATAATGCGTACCCAACCCCTGCCTTTGGAGGAGGACCAAAGACAACAAATATTTAGAGTAGATGCACCCTTGAGGAAGGGTTTGTAACTTGGTCATTTATGGGTGGAGTATTACCAATGTAGCCTCCAGAACCATTGTGGATAGGCTAACTTGCTTATAAAAGAGCCCCATTTTGCTTACAAGCTTAGATGGTTGAACAATGGGGCTGACGTTCAAGTATATAAGAAGGGTTTAGTGCAATTATCCATTGGTAAAGCTTATTTTGATGAAGCCTTATGTGATGTTCTCCATATGGATGCTTTCCACCATTTGTAAGGGAGGCCATGGGAGTTTGATAGGGGTTCTGTGGACCATGGGTTGGACATCACGTATACCTTCAAGCTTGGGAAGAAGAAGATCACCGTAACTCTATTACCACCTGCTCGGAAGTACAATACACCACCCTTAAGTGATTCTACAAACAAAGGCTTAGTTATCAATGGGTCTGAATTGGTTCAAGAGTTAAATTATAAGGAACCAGTGTTTGTACTCATAACTAAGGAGGTTTTACATGTCTCAAATGTTGTTGTAGATGAGGTTAAGCAAGTGCTAAGGGTTTATGGGGATGTGTACCCTACTGAACTACTTAGTGGCCGGAGTGCCTCAAATAAGAGGCATTGAGCACCATATTGATCTCATCCCACAAGATATGTTTCCTACCAAGCTCAGGTTTGTGAGTTCTTGAGTAAAGGGCTTTATGAGGAAGTCCTTTAGTCCATGTGTTGTGCCTGCTCCACTTGTGCCAAAGAAAGATGGGTTCCTAGAAGATATGTATTGATAGTTGAGGCATCAAAAACATTACAATAAAGTGTAGGTTTCTATAGAAAGGCTCCATGACATCCTAGATGAGCTAAGTGAAGCTCAAGTGTTTTCTAAGATTGAACTTAGGCAAGGGTACCATCAAGTGAGGATAAGTGCTGGTGATGAATGGAAGACTGCCTTCAAGAAAAAGCACGACTTATATGAATGGCTAGTCATGCCATTTGAGCTGTCAAATGGTCCTAGCACATTCATGAGTTAAATGACACATGTCATGAGGCTTTACTTGGGAAAGTTCACTGTGGTTTAATTTAATGATATCTTGGTGTATAGTCCCTTAAGTGAAAAACATCTATGCCATCTAGATATGTTGTTTGAAACACTAGGGAAACATAAGCTCTATGGAAAGATGGAGAAGTTTAACATTATGCAAAATTGAGATTCACTTCCTTAGATTCATCATATACAAATAGGGAGTATATGTTAACCTAGATTAGGTTAAGGCAAAAAGGGAATGGCTTATTCCAAGGACAATGATTGAGGTGAAGAGCGTCTATGGGCTAGCTTCCTTCTATAAGATGTTCGTTAAGGGTTTTAGCTCAATCATGGCTCCCTTTGCAAGATGTGTGAAAAAAGGGGAGTTCAAGTGGAGTGAGAAGGCTTAGTCCTTCAACATCATCGAGGACTTGTTGAGTAACTCTCTTATCCTAGTCCTACCATATTTCAACAATTATTTTGTTTAAAGTTAAATGTGATGCTAGAGTTATTGACATTGGGATATGGTAATGCAAGAGCACAAACCAGTTTCTTACTTTAGTGAGAAGCTCAATGGGGCAAAACTCAACAATTCAACCTATGATAAGTAATTTTATGCACTTTTGCGAACCTAGAACCATTGGCTACAATATCTCAGCACTAAGCTATTTGTGCTCCATTCTGATCATGAGGCTCTCATGTACATAAGTGGCCAACATAAGCTTAATACTAAACAAGATAAATGAATAGATTTTTTGAAATCATTTTCCTTATCAACCTAGTACATTGAGGGCAAAAATAACATTGTGGCAGTTGCATTGTCAAAGAAGTACATGATGTTGAGTTACATGGAGCAAAGGGTGCTAGGATTTGAATACATGAAAGAGCTCTATAGAGGATGACAAAGGGTACCGAGCCAAAATAGACAACAAGGATATGAACCAGAATATGTTCTTGTTATTTGGGAACATGTTGTGTATACATAAGGAACCATATAGGGAATTGCTTGGGAAATAGATGCATCCCAATGGCCTAGTTGGGCATATTGGGATCCAAAAGACCTATGATATCATACAAGAATATTTCTATTGGCCTAAGGTGCTAGGTGATGTCGAAGATGTGATCAAGAGATGTGGCTCATGGCAACAGTCTAAGTCCTACTTCCAAGCCAGGCCATATACTTCACTACCAGTGGCTAATAAACCTTGGGAATAATGTGAGCATGGATTTCATTATGGCTTTTTCTATAACCAAAGGGGAAAGGATTCAATCCTGGTGGTTGTGGAAAAATTTAATAAGATGGTCACTTTCTTTCTTGTAAGAAAACAGAAGATGCCAAAGGGGTAGCTGACCTTTGCTTTAAACAAATTGTCAAGCTTCACGCGATTCAACGAACGATACTTTTAGATAGGGACTAAAAGTTCATGTGTCATTTCTAAAGGACTTTATGAAAGCTATTTGAGGGTATAACTCTTGTTTAGCACCTCACACTATCCCCAAACAGATCTAAACAGAGGTTACCAACAAAAAATTGGGCAGGATCTTAAGTTGTTTTGTTGCCAAGTCTTTTATGGATTGGGACCTAAGGTTAGAACAAGTCGAGTTATCCTTCAATAAAGCTTCATATAAAAGCACTGGCAAGCGTCCATTTGAGGTTGTCTATGGCATAAATCCTTTGATGCTAACTAACCTTGCTCCAGCTCAAGGAATCACAACTAGCTTTGATGCTTAGAAGAGGGTTGAACAACTGATACAACTCCATGCCAAAGTGAAGAAACAGATTGAGAGAGAAAATGAGATGTATAAGGCCAATGCAAAGGGTCCTAAGAAAGAAAGAGAGTTCCAAGCTAGGGACTTAGTGTGGCTTCACCTAAGGAAGGAGATGATTCTTAACAAGAGAAAGAACAAGCTCTTGCCAAGGGCAAAGGGGCTATTTGAGGTCATTCATAGGCTAGGGTCTAATGCTTACATGATGGACCTTCTTGGTGACTAAGGTGTCCATGGAACCTTCAATGTGGGTGCGTAGAGTCATTAAAATAGGGAATCAAATGATTATATGGCTAAGAATTTTAGGCCAAATCATTTTCAAGAAGGGGATATTACAACAAAAGTTCAAACTGTGACAAAGTCCTCGTATCAGATCAATGAGCCCAGGCAAAATCCTTAGGCTAGGCATCGAAAACTCAGAATGAAGGGATTCCAAGGCCTAATCTACTACTTAAGGGTCTTAAGAAAAGATTTTTCTACGGTGAGTTTTGCTAATAATTAATTAAAATGCAGGTTTAGTCCAGAATAATTCAAGGTGTCCTTATGGGATCACTTATGTGCGATCAAATTCCAAAGCTTAGTTCTTACTATATATAGGTAAAAAGGTCAAGGAAAGACTTGAAAGGCATCGTAAAATCTTGTACTTTAAGTATAGAAGCTGGCAAGTCCATCCTCCAAAGTTTATCTATATCATACACGACTTTGCACAAGAAGACAATCCGGAGCAAGCTGCTTTATGCTTTGTTGTTTTGTTTCTTAGTTTGTTTTTATTATATTTGGTAGTCTAACTTTCATTTGTAATTGTGAGCCAATGAGTAATGCTTGAACGTCCAGGATTGTAATACTCTGGCCAATAAAAGGCTTGCATTGGAACCTAGACAAATCAAATCATTGCCTTATTAAATTTGAAAGCTCGTTTCTAATTTAAAGTCATGCTTGTGTGCTCGAGTCTACTTGTTTGCTTAGTGTTGGAAGTATGTCTTGATTGACTTTGCTATGTGATGTATAAGTAAACACAACCCTTAGTCATTAGGTTAGTTCTTTGATAAGGTGTATCTGTTCTTTGTCATAGTTGGTCACATTATTTCTTACTTTCTATTTGTTTAACTCGAGTACTTGGTTAGTTTTAGAAAAAAAAACTTGTGCCTTAATCAAAGCCAAAACTACTATTTTCACATCATTTCTAAGTAGTTTCACATCATCGCCTTGGCAATTTTATGTCTCGAATGACTCTCACAATGCACGTTGAGCACGGATGTTCGCAAAGATTCCAAGTAAGGGGTGATGTTACATATTGGGATACTCGTCAATTGGACACCCAATCTCGCCCACTTGATAGCGGCCTTTACCAATGATTGGTTCTCTAATCATTACTATTGACTTTATCATTGTTGATAAGCGTAAATAAAAACATTTGATTAACCCTAGCAAGTGAGATTAAACTATGTTGATTGATTTAGAAAGAAAGACTTTAGGGTCGAAGTTGGATTTAAATTCATTAAATGTGAATGATACATAAAATAAACATGAAAATTATGAAGAATGCACATAGGCATATCTACATTCCATAAACCCGAAAAAGAAGAACTTTAAAAAATAAAAGTCAAAATATTACTTAATAATGCCTTAAGAAGGCATAAACTGGTGATAATACAAATAATATTTGATTAGTATTAATTTAATTAGTTTCGTCTTTGCAATTGAGAAACATGGGAAAAAAAGGATCTTAGAAGAGGTGCACCAGGTGTTGCGCTCGTTCTAAGAGCCCGTTTGGCCTAGTATGGTCAAACAGCCTAGGAAGAAAGACAATACGACAGGAATACGACCATAGAAAAGGCGCAATTAGTGTTTTGTCCCTAGCCTTTCAAAGGTCTGATTGTCAGATCATACCAATTTGTTATGTTAGTTAATTTCGAAATCAATTTTGAGGGTTTATTTACTCCAATCTGGGTTAAAACAAAACTAAAAAGAATAAAAGAACAAAATTGATATTCAAACCAATTTATATCGATTACCAAAGGATAGATTTTGGGTTTGAAGAAGGTTTTAAGAAAGATCGAAGCATTGACTCGAAAACATTTGCTAACAAAATATTAGACTTTCAATGCATGAAGTCGAAGAATTAAACCTGCTAATATCAATTATTAGCGATCTAGTCGAAAACGAGGGCGATTTGAAGAAACAACCCAGAAAATAGTCTTAGAAGAGGCGCACCACATGTTGCGTCCCTTTTAAGGCAAATCTAGGTTCCGCCAGTTTAGAAGCCGATTTATATGATGTTTTAACAATGTTTTGGGACAATGCCACGGAAATATGTGTAAAATGAAATACAAAAAATACACAACTATATTAAAAAGGGTTTTAACACCCTCCGACATATATGTTAGCGTCGCAAGTAGACTAAAAGTTGATTTTTAGCGATTATCGAGACTATGTAGCGTGATAGCCCTAGAAATTGATTATGAATGTAGACAAGATTAATTAATTAAAGTGAGGTTGATCAAATTTGGTCGGTCTAATGCAAATGAGGTTGGAACTCAATTGGAATTTAGCTAACGTGATCGAATGATCAAGCAAATAATTACCAAAAAGTAGGAACAAGGTCTAGAATTCAATAGAGAGAACATAAGTGGGGGATAATCAACTTCGGTGTATCCAATTATGGAAACCCGAGGTCTTTATTTATAAAAAAAAGTGAGGAGTTTTATCTAGGGGGAAAAAAAATTATGTCCTGCTTAAAAGAGACGCAACACTAGCTGCATCCTTTCTAAGGACGTTTATCCTATAACAAGAAGACGTGTGAATGCGGATTCTGAGGGGAAAAGATAAAGTTTTATATTATTAGATATATTTTGGTTATGTCTGTCAAACTCAAAGACTAATAAAAATATTACTCGATAATTTCCAGAATATTCCGGCTCGGAATAAGACGGGAGTCTGAAAATGGAGACGGTTATTGATCCAGACTCCGAAATAATTCTAATAAATGTCAAAACGATAGTATTGTCTAGTAGATGACAAAAAAAGGGTCGACACCAATGTTTGCGTTATCGCTTATTAACCGACCAACGAAACGTCATAAATTGCGACCGATTGATCTTCGGGTGGATTTTAAGAGGTGCAACCATGGGTGAAAACACGGGTGTATACACACCCCAACCTACAGAAAAACAAATTCCCGACCTCTAATCTCATCAACAATTCAAGTGACTAAGCCAACAACAACATCCACAATCATATTAAATAATAAAAACAACCAAAAGACAAACACCTCTCTCGATTACCAAATGTCGTAACAAGACAAGCAATTAGAACCAGATAATACATGTAGTAGACATTATAACCCCTAAAATAAGGTTACGCCCTCGGATCCTAACATACGTGATCGAATAGATGAGGATAACGGCTCCCTCATTGCATGATCAGCTGCCTATGTAACTTCCCCTACATTGTAATTGGGCTACAATACTTTCACCAAAACAGTCTTGCCACATGTTTTTTACTTTACCTTACTATCCAATATCTCCTTTGCAACTTCTTCATAAGCCAATGCGTCATGCAGTTGAATCGTCTCTAATTCGATCATGTGTGATGGGTCCCTCACGTACTTCTTTAATTGCGATACATGGAAAATACTGTGCACGTTATCAAGTGCGAGAGGACGAGCTAATCGATAAGCTACTTATCCAGCACTAACCAATATCACAAAAAGAAACATAAATTTCTTACTCATTTTCCCACATCCCAAATTTCAATACTCCTATCATCGGTGAAACCTTCCTCAAAACGTTTTAGACCACAACAAAATCAATATCCCGAGTAATCTGCGGTCTTAAAACCATTGCTTCCGCACTATCATTCCAACAAACTGGACTATTATACTTCGCCCATTTAAGGCCTCAAATATGGTCGTCCCAATGCTCACATGATAGCTGTTGTTATATAAGAACTCTATTAAATACACTTGGTCCTCCCAATATCCACCGAACTCTATCACAAAAGGTCTTAACATATCCTTCAATGTCTTTATTTTCCTCTTAGTTGGTTCATCAATAGTCGTGTGAAAAGTTGTACTCAATCTTCAGCTAGTTTCCCAAAGGTTATTGGAACTCCTGCCAAACTCAATATATAAATCTAATATTTCTATCAGACAAGATATCCTTAGATACCCCATGTAGCTTCACCACTTGCCTTCTAAAAGCATTAGCCAACTCAGTTGTGTTCCAAATATCCTTGATTGGGATGAAGTTTGAAGACATGGTAAGATGCTATACTATTACCTATATCATGGTGTTACCCTTCTGCATCCTCGGTATCCCCACAATGAGTTCCATAAAAACAGACTTTCACTTTCACTTATGCATGTTGAAAAACTAAACCTTCCCTTGCAGTCTCTTATGCTTCCCTTTGATTTTCTGGCATGTCAAACACTTAGTTACAAATCCAGCTACTTTCTTCTTGATCCCTATGACCCCCCGTCATGATGTTTCTTCTTAGCTACTCGTTAAGAGAACACCACCTCCCATCAAAATTCATACTACCATCATCATGTTGTACAAACCTCGACGCCTCACCCCTTTCAATGTTTCTTTTTCCATCCCAAAATTCTATGATCAAGTAATTGTCTCATACGAATCGCCTTATATAAGTCTAGCTTAATCGTTGTGTCACCAATCGCATCTCTCTTCCTAATCATATGAATCTCCATCTTCTCAACGTTTTCTCCGAGTCTCAACATGGATAAGGCATTACAAAAAGAGTGTACTGACATCCTGCTCAGCGTGTCAACCACCACATCCGTCTTCCCCTCATGATACATGTTTTTCAAGTCGTAAATTCAGATCAACTCTATCAACCTCCAGTATGTGACACCCTCAAATTTGCGGAAAGAAAAAAAATATTTAAATACATAAATGTAAGATGAAAATACATACGAAGGTGTCATAAATAAAAGAGGTCATTACAAAACGGAAATAATATTCTACAAAAGAAATATACAAGACGGGAGACATATCTCCCGTATAAATACGGAAATAAAAGTGTGTACAATAATATACAAACTATGAACCGAATATAGGTCCAAGGTAAATACTTCGCTCGCTAGCTCGTCCATGTACCCAAATATGCAACACCACCTGTTCGACCGCATTAAATATAAACACGGAAGCCACAGTCAGTGGGGAGTAACTCCGAGTTCTCCCAGCCACGAAATGTCGAGTTTAATTAAACATGAATAACATAAAAGCAATGTATATTGAAAATACAAAACCTTAACATATATGATATGCTTTTCATGTTATGAAACAATTAACTAACATATAACCTATAATATGAAAGCTATCATGTGAAACCGATAATAAAATATAACAAGAGGTAGGGAAGCTGGTATGCTAGCTCAGAGGTTACCCTGTAACGTGGCCATGATACACTCAAACCCTAATCAACACGTAAGCATGTGAATCAGTTAACAATCGGTAATCCAAACTCTATCAATCCTAGCCGGCTTGCATCTCACCTTCTAGAACTCATAGAATCATACAAACATGAAAGACTGATACTTCTATAAACAGGCATAAGTTCTTAGGACGGCGATATACTACTTCTGTAACTCGAGGCTATACCACAAGGTAGGAAACACATCCTAGTCCTAGACTGATCAGACCTAGCGACAACAGCTATTCCGTTCCCCGTCCCATGACATAACCGTCTATGAGAAACTCTACTAGGCGACCCCCTAAGCAGAGATGGCTAGTACTTAAGCTGGCTCCCTTCCCAAAGCGAAACTCTTAGGATGCCATGCCCCGACTTGGAGATAAGCCCCCCAGGCCGTGACACAAAAGCTATCAAGCAGTGAACTATATACTCGTTAAAGATAGTACGGGCCTATCAATGTCATGGTCCAAGATACTCATTTAGAATTAGAATGGTCAAGACGCAATATACTCATAATTCTCTATGGGTACTTAGTCAACACGACAC
>JAIUZE010015678.1:0-16831 GCA_022085475.1 Heliosperma pusillum
AGCAAGTTTCAAATTTTCTCCCACTCTGTCTTTTAGAAATAAACATTTTCTAAAAGACTGCATCATCAACACAAACACTTTGTCCTCGTGTTAATTGTAAAGTAATAAGCACCTACGTGATTCCTTTTGTCTGTCCTACAAAAAGACATTTTGTCAGATTTGGGGTGCGAGTTTTTATAGTCAGACTTATTCTTAACAAAGCCTCGCATTCCGCAAATTCTCATAACGACAATAAGGGACTTTTCCTGTCCATATCTCAATTGAGTCTTGTTTGCCGCTTTAGTCCGCCTTCGATTTAGTGAAAATATTGCAGATCGATAGCAAAACCCCAAAATAATCACGGAAGCTCTGTTAGACTCATCATAGATCGAACCATATCTAATAAAGTTCAATTTCTCCTTTCGGATACACCGTTTAATTGAGGTGTTCCAGGAGGAGTCCATTGTGATACTATACCACAATCTTTTAGGTGTGAATCAAATTCATTGTTCAAGTATTCACCACCACGATCGGATCGTAGTGTTTTAATCTTTTTATTCAATTGGTTTTCTACTTCATTTTGGAATTCTTTGAACTTTTCAAAAGCATCACTTTTATGCCTCATCAAGTAGACATATCCATATCTACTCAAGTCGTCGGTAAAAGTAATGAAGTAGTGATAACCACCTCTAGCTCGGATAGTCATTGGACCGCATACATCCGTATGTATAAGTCATAATACTTCACTTGCTCGTGTCCCTTTTCCCGTAAAAGGAGCACGAGTCATCTTGCCTAGAAGACAAGATTCGCATACGCCATAAGATTCGTAATCGAATGGTTTGAGTACTTTAGATGAAACAAGTCTCTTTATGCGTCGTTCGTTTATGTGCCCTAACCGACAATGCCAAAGGTATGATTGATTAGGTTCACCTGTTTTGAGCTTCTTGTTTTCTACATGATAGACCTCTTTTGCAATATCTAAAACATAAATACCTCCAATATAAATGGCCTCGCCATAAACCATTTCATTAAGTGAAAAAAGTATCAACAGTTTTTTCTTAATGGCATAAATGAAAATCCTTCATGTCTAACACGGAACTGGAGATAATGTTCTTGGTAAGAGTTGTACATAATAGCATTATTTAAATACAACTCTAAACCATTAGGCAAAAGAAGACCTCGGTGCCCCCAGAAACTGCGGCTACCTTAGCTCCTTCCCATGCGTAGGTCTCACGTCACCCTTTGCTAGTGCTTGCACGTCCCTCAGCCCCTGTCATGAGTACAAGGTGAGAACCCACAACCGGTATCAAATACCCAAAGGAGGTACTAGCAAGTTAATATCTATCATATAGAGTGATGAAAGAAATTTTTACCGGACGTTGTCACACACCGTCTTTCTTGTCTTTCAAGTACTTGGGCAATTGCGTTTTCAATGCCCTTTGTCATTACAATAATAGCAATCCGCCTCCGCGTGTTTGTTGACCTTGGGCTTGGCCTTGTAAAAGACCTTGCCCTTTCCCTTGCCGGATTTCTTGAAAAGAGTCTTACCCTTTCCCTTGTCCTTCCTTACCCCAAGGTTCATGTTCTTCATTTTCATGGAAAGAACATCCTTGGGTTCACTCCCACTAGCCTCCATGTCCCTCTCCGCTTGGGTGATGAGTGCATGGAGTTCATGGAAACTCTTGTCCATGCCATTCATGTTATAGTTCACCCTAAATTGGGTGAACTTAGGTGAGAGTGAATGAAGGATCTTACCCACCACCAAATTCTTCGGAATTTTGCACCCTAGACACTCTAAGGTGTCCGCGTGCTCAACCATTTTGAGCACGTGTGGGCCAACTTTTTGGCCCCTTTGAAGCTTAGCGTCAAAGAATTTCGTAATTGCCTCATATTGAAGAATTTGAGGGGCTTGCGAAAACATCAAAGTGATCCTCGTGAATATCGCATATGCATTGAGAGAAATCAATTGGAGTTTGAGTTTGGGTGAGATTGACCAAATCAAGACATTCTTGACGTCATTAGCAACCTTCAAATAAAGGTCATACTCGGCCCGAACCACTGCGGACGATCTTGGCGCGGGTTCGGTGGGGGGCTCTTCGACCAAGTAGCGAAGCACGTTATCGGATAACGCGGCGCTCTTGATCGTTGACTCCCATTCAACGAAGTTACTTCCGTCATCCTTTAGGACACCCTTGTCCATGACGGATCTCAACCATGAGTCCTTCCCCAAGGTTGCAGTTTGATGATGTCGACATTATGCGAATATGGTAACTACAACAAAAAGAAATATATCAACATTCATTGTTAATTTACTTGAAAAACATTTTAACAAGTTTAGCATTCATATAATGACCTCTCACTAAATTATATAAATGATTCCAAGACCCATCTTTAAATAAAAATAGTCATCGCATGCTACCTTTATCTAGAAATTGTAAGTCATTACTTGACTAATTCTACCCTTAGAACTCTTGGTTGACGGATTTCAACTAAATCCATCTCCTAGTCCCAAGATAACGCTTATCTCGTTGAGTCCAATCCAATTTTAGCTTGTGATCGTATCACCCTACTTACCCGAGGTAAAAAGGGACCCACGAGCGTGGTAGCCCTAATGAACACGGGATTCATAGGTGTTATTAATTGGTAAGGCTAATCTCAATTTTTAAACATGTGAGATATCTTGTCAATTTAGTTATTAATTCCCTATAAGTGAACTAAGTCGGTGAATTGTGAATAACGTTGAATTGACAATAACGGTAAATAAACTGCATGTGTGACGATTTGGCATGAGCGGAAATACAGCAAGCAATCAAGCAACAATAAATCCTCTTTATTGCCACCTAGCTAATCAAAATTAACTAGATAGTTTTACAAATTGGAAACCAACTCTTGGTCCTTGCCTTCTTCACTTGGAACACCTTCCCAAAATGGCACCGTCTTGATGAGTCACCGGTCTTTCATAAAAATAATTAACAAACAAATTCCTATATACTTTATTCTATAAAATAAAATTATTAAAATATACCACCGGCGATACGAGATTGCAATCAAAATTACAACCAACCATTATTCCCTTACATTACGGGTAATAACGATAAAAAATAACTAGGCCATACTAGGTACAAAATTTGCATAAATTATTAAATAAATGACATTCATTCATTCAAACATAAATAAAATAAATTGCTGCAAAATTCATGCCAAGATCGCCCTTAACATATTCATGCTCATTGTAGCTCGTTTTTTACGGGATTTATTGATTTTAACCATTAAAATCAATATCACATTTAAAGCTCATTAAATTCAAACTATTAACTAACTGATTTTATACTCAAAATTAGTCCCCACTAATTTTGTTGTCCATTAATTAGATCGATTTGATTTCATTTGCTAAATATTACGGTTTAATCATAACAATTATGAAATAAAACCAAAATAAAATATAAACATCATAAAATTTGAAACCAAAATTTTTTTACATTCTGGAACAATTCCAGGAACTATAAAAATAAAAAACATTTGCTCAAAAAATTTAAATTAATTTTATGAACAAATAGCTTGGTATTTAATGGTTTATCAAATAAAAACATTAGATATAGTAAAACAGTTAAACAAATTATGAAATTTCACCAAGAGTATCAACATTAGAATTTCAAATGTAAACAAAATTTTCAACACCATAAATGGATGTTTCAACTTTATGAACATTATAATCTCATATTATCGACTTTTATCGTATAAAAATCAATGAACATGCACTACATAAGTAAAAGTCACGAAATTTTACATACAATATGTAAGAAATTCATGTGAGATCATATTAAAATTTCATGGGCAGAATCAACATGCAACTATTTTTAGTTAACTTTTAACTCATAAAATGCATGTTAACTCGGTTTAAACGCCAAAAATCAAAATAAATAGCAAATTAATCCCTAAAATCACGAAATTTGACCACAAACATTTTGAGGTCAGTAGGTATACATGAACCAAAACATTTCGTCAGAATCGTATTTTAACTCAAAATCTTGATTTATTAGTTATCTTATAACTTTAATCAAACTGTCCGAAATGAACATGCATGCTACGGAGCTGCTCTGATACCCATGAAGTCCATAGACCCTTAATTTTAGACGCTTCTAATTAGTTTCTAATTAACGTGTTAATTTAGTATTTAAGATCTATGTAACATGCATGCAAATATAAAGACATTTATATAAAAGAAGAAATTTCCTCACATTGATATGGAAATAATATGGGCACAACAAGAACACCTTCTTGTTGTTCTTGAGCTAATAATATTGATGAACAAGAAATCTCCAAACTAGAAGACCTCCTTCAAGTTGCACCAAGATGACACCAAATAATCTACCCTTATTATTAACTAGATAATAAGATAGATTATATACTACTAATATTAGACTATATTACTACACTAGTAATACTTAGGAAATATTAGTATATGAGAGTTTTTAGTGAGAGAAAGGATTTTAGAGAGAAGTGTAAAATTGCACAAAATGAAGTAGTAGAAAAATGATTAACAATTGTTCAATATAAAGGCCATTTGGCCGGACCACATTGTCCAAAATTGGACTCTTATTTTGTTCAATTTGATCACATGCATTAGAGTGGAGTGTTGTAGTATAAGTGATGATTATTTCTACTTGATATGTCACTTTCAATTGGTAACTAAAGAGTGAAAACAAGAACAACAATCATCACCATGTAACTACAATCTAACCGGCCATTATGGCCTAGTTTGGTCCATTTTGATTTTTGATATTTGTCTCACAAATACTTATTGATCATATTGTTAATTATCTTGTATAATTAAGTGTTAATTTGATCATATAAAAATTATATGACTCAATTAAATAAATAATATGTACTTACCATTTTAAGTAATATTTTACCATTATATCAATATATAATGGGTCCCACAATGCTTAGTTAATTTATTTTACAACTCCTTGTAAATATAATTAACTAATTACCTCTATCTCAAAACCTCAACTAATTTAGTAATTTAACGATTAATTACTAAGTTAAATCTTATTTAATCGTATTAAAATAAAATATAAATTTATTAGTCAATTATCGCATAATTGAAAAATAAGCTTAATCGATTTTGAGTTCTTAACTCAATTTCTAACAATTAACTCTCGTACATATCGAATATATGTAATGTACTAATTAACTGTATCGTATACAAATAATTAGTTACTATTTGGATTTCATCCTTTAGGTGTGACCGAAAGGGATCAGTTGATCACCGCCGTCACACGACAATAACGTCAAACTCTAGTCAGCCAACCGTTATTGATTTACGTTAATCAACTGACTAATCATATATATATAGTCAATAAATATCCCAATTATATTCCTTAATAAGATTTATTATGTGGCGCACGATTGTGGAGGACACCTATGAACCCCGTGTTCATTAGAGCAACCACAACGTGGACCCTTTGTATCTCGGTTAAGTAGGGTGATGCGATCACACGCCTAAATTGGGTTTCAACGGGATAAGCGTTATCCCGGGACTAGAAGATGAATTTGGTAGAAATCCGTCGACCGAGAATTCTAGAGGTAGAATTAGTAAAAATGTTGACTTACTGTCTATTACATAAAAAGTGGCATAACATGTTCATTTTTATATAAAATGCGGGTCTCGGAATCACTTATATAATTTCGTGAGGGGTCATTATATGAGTGACTTGTTAAAATTGTTTTACAGGTAAATTATATATAATCAATGAATGTTAATTTTCCGTTGATATTTATATTATTCGCGCAATGACAAATTTTTCATCCTGCTACAAACTTATCCGTTCAATCGTGGAAAGGAGTTTCCATAAATATATACGGTAACATTTTTTTTTGCGATTTATATCTCCGTTTAAACCTCCATAGCTAAAGACAAAATTAAATCTTATTTTTGATCCTCATATTCACCATTGCAAATGTCTCTTATGAAGTGTATACGAAAAATTCACATTTAGTAAAAAATGTTTTAAATTTTTAAATGACGTCTTCTTATAATAATGGTGCATCAATCTTTTTGCTCCAAAGAAAATATTTGTATTTTTGGTATGTCGTCATAATCCTCCTTCTCGAGACTTACCTTTAAAAGGAGGCCAAATCAGTTGAGACTACTAGGTTACTTGATTTATTTGAAATCTTAATTAACCAAATACCATAGTCACTTCATGGAAGGTTTATCTTTTTTGAAGGTAAAACCATGAATGAAAGGAAGAATAGTCTTCATAAAAAAATTCTAATATACTTTTCCAAATAGAGATTCATGAAAGTGAATGGGAGCTCTAAGAGGGATGTTTTATTCTTAATTGTTAAGAATATGAGGAGGTTCAACAGTAGGTTCGCACGATGTTGGCACCAGGCGAGGGAAAAAGGCAAGGCTATTTTGAATAGCATCGTCAAACCCAAGAAATGTGTCGAACTCAACCTTTGATGATTCAATTATTAAAGTGTAGGTCACTAGAAAAGAATATGCCTCAAGTTTTCTGGAGAATTAGAAACTGGGTGTACTACACCTAAAAGTACTTTCACCTATAATATCTATATGATCGACATTTATTTTGCTAAATGCAATTTTTGGGTATTAGATAACTATTATGGTTCTCATCAATGTATTCGATAGATATAATAATGATTCGTGCGACGACTTGCCAAGATTAAATTTCGACCTACAAGGGAAATATAACTATTGTAGTTTTTATTTCTATAGAGACATATAAAAGTTATAATGTGCTCAATCTAGTTCTGTATTTACAGGTATACTTTAATAAACGTTATTATGTACACGACCTCAAAATAAGAATATCAACTTTTGTGTAAGACATAGAGTGTTTCACTTTTGTGATTGGAACAACCGTTGTCTTCTTTTTATGCATGTACTTGGTCAATGGTTATGTCATACCAATCAAAGGTAATTATATTGTTGACCAAAACTAGAAATTACTTGTCATATAAATTGTAAAAGGCTCAAAGTTGGTGACCCAGATCTAATCTTAATTTTGGATTGTATAGCACATTAAGAGGCTAGTATTGACTAGTATCCCTAAACCATTTGATTTTGAATCTTATGGTGTGTGCGAATCTTGTATTCAAGGCAAGGTGATTCGTGCCCTTTTTATTGAAAAGGAAATCGAACTAGTGAGTTATTGTCCCTATTACATAAGGATATGGTGGTCCAATAACAATCACAACCAGAGATAGTTGAAAAGTATTTAATTACCAAGCGTATTAGATCAAGGACTTACGACCTAATTGTAACAAGAAATATATATCAAAGTATTGACTTTGATTTTCTCCAAAAGTATTGTGAAATAGATTCACGAGTTAACTTCTCTAACACACGTTATGAGATAAGATGTTGTTGAATAGAGAAACAGAACCTTATACGATATGGTTTTGTCGTTGTCAAGTTACACTGAGCCACTTGACTAACCTCGGGCTTTTATTATTTTGTCTACTAATTCTTTTCCCACCATATCAAAACACATTTAAAACAGTCGTATTTTATTCCATATAAGATATGGATGGGTAGCGTTGATGCGTGTATTTTATATAGACTTTCGAGTCCATTTATGCACGCATTTCTATGTCATTTAGGTGATATTATATCACCATATGCCCCTATTTGGCTACTTTGTACTTTCATTACTATTTTGTAGGTACAAGTTGCGTAGTAGCGGAAACCGAGCCAAAACAGTCCACTTTGCATGCATTTAGGAGAATGGAAGGAACGGAACAGAAGCTCTTGCATGGAAAGCGTGAAACCGCTTGCAATCAAGTCCAAAGCCATGTCCAACACTGCACGATAGGCCAAAAGACCTCGATCGACTATGCCTTTGATCGATCGAGGAGAGTTGAAGAGAAAAGTTGTTCGATCGAGCTGTCATGTGCTCGATCGAGTGGTTGCTGCTGAAAAGTTGCTCGATCGAGTAGAATTGTTACTCGATCGAGTGATTTCCTCCAATAAAGTCCTCGATCGAGTGGTATTTTCCCTCGATCGAGTGGAATCCATCGTGGGCCTTAAGTCCATAGCTTAATTAGGGTTTAAGAGTCGTGTTTTGCATTATATAAACTCTTATTTACGTCATTAGGAAGGATTCAGAATCATTAGGATTCAGAATCCTTAGGGTTCGGAATCATTAGCATTAATCTTCCATTAGTTTCTGAACTTTATCTTTGGTTTGCATTCGGGTTTATGGACGTAGGATTTGTTCTTTACGCCGGATTTGCTAAGATTGTAAACTTCTCTTTTCTCTCTTTTATTCTTACTTTTGTTTTCGTCTTAATTACCGTTTCTCTTCTTAATTACTGCTGCGTTATTGTTCATGCTTGTTAATTACGATTTTATTATGTCTATTGTCATATGTTTAATCGTCTTAGCTAGCATCGTTAATAGCATGAGTAGCTAGTTCTCTTGTATGTTGGGATGAAGGAAACTGTAGTAGAGGCATGTTAGGATAGATTATTTTAGTTAGTCTTGAATATGAGAATCAGTTTAAGCAATTTAATTGAGGTTTAGTCGAATGAGTGCACGCAGGACACTAGGCTAGGTAGTTAACCCTGACCTGGATCGAGAGATTGGAAGGGAAGGGTTGCTTAGAATTGATAGGTGCCTCCTAAGAGGACGAGAGTTAATTAGGAAAATCCCTAGGGCGGTTTGAGACCGAGAGGAGAAAACCATTGCCCTTCTCATTGATAGATTGACTGACTTAGTTGACCCGTAGATGCCGATACTGCAGCAGACCGAATCCTAGCATATTTCTCTTTATCTGATTTATTCCATACCTATTTCTTCGTTTATTTCTCTTTCCTTTAATCTTATTTAGTTTAGTTAAAACCATTTCAAAACCCCCTAGATTGTTACTGGCAGATTTAGATTTCAGTTAATTAGTTTCCTCCCTGTGGAGATCGACCCTACTTCCGTTATCTTCTTAGTTAGTAGACTTAGGTTTTATTTTTGGTGTATAACGACCACATCAAGCGTACCTAATTTATAAGTTATCTGAATGAAAAAAGTGCTCAGTAATCCTGCATTGATCACGAGAACAAAACGTTTGTGGCTCGTGATGCTGTCTTTCAAGAAAAATGCGATTATTTCTTGATAAGACAGAGTGGAAGAAAATGTTTTAAGAGCCACAAACTGAGCATAAAAAAGTTTCCTTATTGCTTATTCAGAAGTTGTTTCTTCGGAACCTAGGAGGTCAGGTGGAATTTTTTCAGTCTTTGATAGTGATGAATTCGTATTACTTTTTAGAAAGTAACAAACCTGTGACTTATAAAAGACTGTTTCTAGTCCCAACTTCATGTTATGGCTTAGAGTCATGCGATTCGAAATGGACTCCATGCACGATGGTCAAGTATGTGACCTGGTAAATTTTACTTGAAGAAGTACGACATCTTCAGTATAAATAGATTTTTAAAATCAATATCTGCATGGATAAACATAAAGATGTTTTTCCAAAACTAGATTGGTAGGCAAAGAGTTTGCACGAATCTTAATGCTTCGATCCATTCGAATATACTTAGTTATTGCAGCATTTCATAATAGTATGATGACAATCTTCTTAAATACGATTCTAGAAGAGATAGTATATTTTATATCCACCTGTGAGTTTGTAGATCCTAATTATCCTAAGTTAATATGCAAGATTAAGAGGATGTCTTAAGTAAGCATTAAAGAGTTGGAATTAGCGTGTCAATCATGTTATAAAGAATTTCTCGAAATGTCGAGGAATTATGTATATACAAGAATTTTAGTGGGAGTAATGTAGTTTTTATTAGTCTTATATGTGGAGTCATATTGATCATTATGAGTGATAGAAGACATCGGAGACGTGAAATACATCTCTTTGATATCCAGATTTGTGGAGATAGATCCGAGTGAATATTAGCATTAAGTCAAAATTCTTATATTGATAAGATCTTTGACTAGTTTAAAGAAGCTAAACACATGATAATTGATTCCTTTTGCTTCCGCTGCGGGATCAATTATATACGCTGTGATGTATGCTCAATCCGACATTTTACATGCTTTGAGCATGACGAGTCGTTTGCAATCAAATCCAAGTGAGAGTCACTTGATAGCCATAAAAAACATCCTTAAGTACTTGCAAAGGACTAAGGATATGTTCTGAGTGTTTGGAGTACATATACTGAGTAGTGTGTAATGGGTTACACATACTTCAGTTTCCAAACTGATCAAGGTGATTTGAAATCAAGAATTGGCTATGTTATATAAAAGATTTATCTGTTGGAAGAGTTCCAAGCAGAAATGACTATTGAAAAGGTTCCAAGTAAGAGTGACAGTTTCAAGTATAAATGTCATGTATCCGCTAAAAGTGTCTCAGGCAGTTAATCATTGCGGATTTCACAACGGAATTGGAGTACATTGCATCATTTGATGAGGCATATGAAAGTAGCATGTATTCGATAGTATTGGAGGGACTAGGAGTAGTTCTTATAGCTGTATATCATATCCCATGATACTGGTAAAACATTGGGAACTACCTTTAGGCTAAGGGGCCTAAGTCTAGAATCAAACCTAGATACGTACTCAGAAATTTTTATGTAATATGAGATTACGTACACAAAGGAAATAGCAATCAGAATTGGGAATGATGCAAGTATTGCTGATCCATTAGCCATGTCTTTTGTAGGATGAACATGATAGTCATGTCATTTCAATAGGGATTGAAACGTGTACCTGAATTGTTGGAGATTATGGAATATGAAATTATTGATAGCGTATCAATTTTTCCATATATGATAATCGCATTCATTGTTAGAGTTTCATTAAAAGCTTTTTTATTTAGTTTGACTAAATATAAATACTCTGTTTTTTCCGAATTGGTTTAATAATAAGTTGAACACAATTCAAGTGACCAAGATGAACTTAGTATCATTGTCCCTAGTCACTCATATGAGGTGACATCTCGTAGTGACTAGATTGTAAGTCGAGCGATGGCTAGTTCATGCCATTGGGTCATGGAGATGACTGGTCGTTTACATAGACAGACTGTATGACACTCTGTCGGGCAGTGACCTTTATAGGATCCCTTATCAAATTTTTGAAGCCTGGTCGTGGCAGGGATATCTATGTTATTCCTATGAGTCAGTTCTTTAGACTGGCGGCCATTTACCTGAGTCGGTGTAGTTTCCGATTGACTTTGGTTTTTGTCCTTGCTCGTGCCGTGAAAGGAGGCCGATGGGCATCTTCTGGGTCATGGTCATCTGCATTATACAGTGTAAGATGGATCAACAAGATTTGTCCACCCACGCTGGGTAGTAACATCTTCGGGCCACTTGAGGAGTAATGACTGGAAAAGCGTGGCCACTCTCGGAAGAGATCTATGGTAGATTTTCCGGTCAGACAGTTACTCTCCTAGATCGAGAAAACCACTCTATTTATATTTTTCAATCGCTAGTGCTACTTGAAAGACACCTTGCGATGAGTGGGAGGATGTGACACAAAAGAGACAAGAGAATCGGTAGCACACAACTTGTCGAGACAAGTGGGAGATATTGTAGGAGGAGGATTCCTCCGCAATAGTGTTGCTGCTTGCACAACTTATATAGGACAAATGGGACATTGTTGGAGTAAGTGTCCTTCATAATAGTGCATTCATATAATAAATCTCATTTGAAATATACGTGGCATGATTAGTATATTTTGATACTTCACGTCAGTTGATTAACGTAAATCGGTAACGCTCAGCTGACTAGAGCTAGACGTTATTGTCGTATGACGGCGGTGATAAACTGATCCCTTTCGGTCACACCTATAGGTTGAGACCCAAATAGAATATTAATTATTTGTATACGCTACATTTTAATTAGTCCCTTACATGTATATTTCACATATGTTTTATTATAAGAGTTAATTATTGGAAATTGAGTTATGAACTCAACCCAATTAAGTATATTAGTCACTTATGCGATAATAGACTGAATAAATTTTACGCCTTATTTTAATATGATTAAATAAGATTTAATTTAATGATTAATCGTTAATTCTTTAAATTAGTTGAGGTTATGCATATATTTTTGAGGTAGAGGCAAATAGTTAAATTATATTTACAAGTAGTTGTAAAATAAATTAACTGGGCATTGTGAGACCCATTATATATTGATATAATGATAAAATATCACTTAAAATTTAAGTATATATTATTTAATAATTTGTGTCATATAATATTTATAAGATCAAATTAACACTTAAGCATATGATTAATCAGTATTTGTGAGACAAATATCAAAAATCAAAACGGTCCATATTGGACACATGTGGACCAGTTTTAAGTAGTAGAAAAGAAATGTGTTTATTCTCTACTAATTCCACACTCCACCATATGATTTTGACATGTATGACACATGATTATAACATTATACAATCCTACATGTGAATAAAATATGCATGTGAATAAAATAAGAAGAAAATCACCACTTTGAGGCTTGGTGGTACCGTGCAAGTGCTCATAAAATGAGCATTTGTTGTTCATTTTTCCACTGCACTTGATTCTTCATTATTCACATCTTTTCTCTAAAAACCTCATCATTCTAAACTCTCTAAAACTAATATTCCTATTACTAAGAGTAGTAATAAAATTTATATTAGTTTCTACTTGTCACTTATATAATCTAGTCCATTATTTAAGTGATTGTTTTGGGTTTAGTCTTGGGTGCAATTTGGAAGGAGGCTTTCTAATTGAAAGTTAATTCAAGGAGGATCATTCTATTGATTCTAGCTAAAGAACAATAATAAATGAGTTTCTTATTGTGCCCTATTATTCCGAAAATATCAATGTAAGGACATTACTTCTTATATTTTATTATGCATTTTAATCTGGATGCATGTTCCATAGATCATTAATATTAACCAAATTAATTTGTAATTTGTTAATCTAATTAGAGGAGTATTATTAGGGTCTATGAACTTTCAAAATATCAACGAAAATGTCACCGAAATTGAAAAAAAAATAGGATAAAATAAATACAAGGAAGCAATCATTACAAGAAATAAAATAGGTTACACAAAATCTCATTGAAGAGAGATTATACAGATATAATCCGTCTTCAGCTATACACCTCACAAAGGTTAAGTGGGAGACATACTCTCTCTCCTACTTGCTATTTGTGAGAGGTTTTCAGCTGAAGACGGAGGGAATTTTTCTAAAAGAATTGTAATCTTATCGTTATTATATTCATTGTATTTCTTTACGTTTAAGATTCTTTTATTGATGATATATTAATATATTATTGTAAAACTTTGTGCATTTGGACTTCAAAATTCACACACTTTGTCCATTTATCAATATTAATGATATCAACTGTTTAAGAAGCTATCACGTGCATTTTTGCTCGTGTTTAAACACGATCGATGCATTCAGGAAGAGGAATTTTAGGGAGTTTGAGATTAGCGGATATGAGAGATTGACATCAGCTGATATAGCCAGAGTAAGAAAGTGGTTGTAAAGAGTGAGTTGAGTGTGAGGTTTGAGCTGAGGGTGTCGTAACAAAATTTATGTGGTATTAGGGTTATTATGTGATTGGTTTAGAATGAAATAAAAATTGGGTTGAGGTATGACGGTTCAGACCAATGCATAAGAGAAGTTGATATGTGAGTATTTATATGTGTTGACTGAATAAAAAATTGGTCAAGAACGAGTATTAAATAAAGTCAATTTATATAGCTTTAATATCATACTATACTCTGGATGAATATCATATGATAATTAAAAACGTTGCAATATAACTCGTTTTATCTAACCAAACATACTCTGGATGAATATCATATGTGTTAAGAGAATAGAAGGAGAATGTATGATACATTGGTACATTGGTTTGGTTCAATAATATGATAATTAAAAACGTTGCAATTGTCGTATTGAGCAATCAATAAAATTAGACATGAAAAGAAAATTTATATACTACAAAAAAAAACACAAATTTATATCATGTTCATTGACTTTTCTCCAACATCCGAATATCTTATCTTTGTGTCACTATTATTTTTTTTCCAAAATAATGAAAGTTGGCAATATCCTATAGAAGACCCAAAAATGGGGTCAACACTTTTGATTATAAGAGTAAAGGGAGCATAATTGAGGACACCCGCCAATACACGTCCTTTGGCCAAAACAAAGACCACCAACATGTTGTTTAACTCAGGTCTCAACAACACTTTCAGGGCACCCACCAGGCCACCAATACACGTCCTTTGGTCTCAAAGATTTATAGATCTCGTTTTAAATGAGTCTAGCTAATCAACATGGCACTTTCTAACTGTTTGTTTAAAAAGTAGGCCTCGATAACTTTTAGACACTAGTTTTACACCCGTATAAAAATTACACAGGTCTATTATACTTCATTAAATATAATAATAACAGTGTATATGCACTCCTTTCATTCATTTTTCCCATTTTGAGCATAAATAAATAAATTGAAAAATAAAAAAAGATTAAGTCATAAAATTTAAACGTTTACATTTATAATCAAGACATTTTAATGGGAAAGAATTGAAAAAAAAAGTAACATATAGATGCCGAAAAAGATCGTCAATGTTCTACCTTGGAAATCGCAATAAAGCAAATCGGAAAATAATAATGGAATAGAATACGACTAATTTTGAATGTAGGTAGGAGGTACATGTTAATAATACTTGAAAATGTTGTCCGATTTGGTTAAAATTTATATTTTAAAATTCACCTTATAACGGGTTAAAATTTAATAATTACTCAATATGACAAAACGCCAAATTCAAATATGAAAATGGTTTAAAACTAAATGGAAAGAAAACCTCACATTTGTTTGGGTAAATTGACACAACTAACAATCTAAAAACGCACGAAACATAATTACAACAAAAATTCTCATTTAACATTAAAACGGTCAAGTAGGTAAAATAAAACAAAAGCAGAATGCATATGAAAAATGGGATGATACTTAACCGTTTTATATTACAACGAATACATTTGTCTTTAAAGAGACATAATGTAGAAGCAAATTGTGGACTCTTGTTATGATATAATGGTATACGAAGTATTACATTTAAACCCATAGTCTCAAACCCTCCCATTAACGCTCACAGATACTACCTTCCTATTGTTTTTTTTGCTTATCATCAAAAAAACAAATCGTCTCTAACCCCCTTTGTCACATATCTCTCAGTTATCCTACTTCTTGACGGAGACTCGTGTATATATGTGTTCTTTAAATAATACTCAGTAAGTACTCAGAGTTTCTTTTACTACTCGACACTTTTTTGTGCTAATTCCAAATATTCGTACATGTACATGTAAATTTACCTTAATATTTTTTAAAGTTGAAATTTTCTCAGACAGTAGAGTAATCTTATGATAAAAATATCAAATCCGTTGGTTTTTGCATTTAATTGTTTTTTTGTTTATCTAATTCACTCCAATGATATTTTTGGAATTTTTAAAATAAGTGGTCACAATAATTTTTCATTATAAGAGTTTTTACAAAAGAGGTATTTATTTGAAGTCAACACGGTGATAATTAAACTAATGTTTATACAATAATATGAAGTTAGAGTTGAAAATGATATGAATTTGCAGATGAAATTGAAGTTAGTACTTAGAAGTTAGGAGGGTCAATTTTTTGCAATTGTTATTTATTATTTTTTAATTCATTCATTTGTAATTGTAATTGTAATTTTCAAATCCCATTTTTATCATATGAAAAATTATGTATTGATATCTGTTTATTTTAATGTATGTTCATTTTAAGATATGATTGAAAGTAAATGTTAGCATATGTTTCAGCATATGAACAAATGTGCAAAGTGTGAAATTTCTAAAATGGATGTTGTAAAAATTAAAAGTAAAGTTGCTAAAAATTAGGAACCCCACGTTATTCCTTCAATTGCCAACTTTTTTTCCTCTTTTTGAGGAGCCAATGGGAGGAGTTTAAAAAACTCTGCTTTTATATATATAGAAGATAGAAGATAGAAGATAGAAGATTGTAAGAATGAATCGGCCTATAACTCAAACACTAAGTCAAGCTTAAAATTTTCGCTCAATTTTCAGTAGATAGTATTGGGCCTCTAATAATTATTTATTCTAAATAATGCAATCTGTAGAAATTGGGCCCACCACATACTATATAGAGACTATAATCTTTAGTATTAATGTTGGTTTATATTATTTATTGGTTTTCATTATTGTATATGAACTTGCCCTAACGAATCTAGCAAGTGAAACTAGAAATTTTCCCGCTCAAATAAATCTAACCTACAGAATGGGTTTTAACATGTTTGGTTATTCTCAAATATTTGGCTTAAACTTTTGATTGTTTTATAAAAATATTGGCGTAATTATAATTCTTATTTATAATATTTGTAGAAAAATATACTCAACCAAAAAAATGTTGGATTTACACTTTTCTATCTCTCAATAATTAATTGTACACGTTAATAACTATAGACTCTAACATTAAATTTAATGATTAATTACTAGATATTAATTTTTCTATATAATCACAATCTAAAAAGCAATGCATCGCACGAGATATACTTTAGTTATTTATTAATTGCTTTGTCATTCATATTGCAAATTTCATTTAAACTTTATTTTCAATGTTTCAGTTGTTCATTTGAATTTCACTGTAATTGTCGGTAAAACAATGATTTTATTTTATTCGAGCGTTTCATTTGATACAAGAATTTAATGTTCAAGGAGTAATAGTGGCTAAATTAATTTTTTTTTAAAAATTATCAATTTAATGTTTTGAATTAAAATTATTAATAGATAACGTTAAACTTAAAATGTGAATCTTACCGTCAGATGAAGATTGG
>JAIUZE010015679.1:0-11534 GCA_022085475.1 Heliosperma pusillum
CGCCAAGTCAACTCTTTCCACTCATATTAGATCTTTTGATTATTTTGATTTAAACTAATACAAATATCTAAGATATTTATAACTTTATCAATCTGTCAATCCACACGCCTACTTCCTCTTGTCCTCTTAAGATTAGATATTTTCTTTCTTTTGATTACAATAACATAATATCTAAATAACATCTAGATATTTGATTCAATTAACTTAATAAGTAATAATATCTAAACAATTACCATAATATAATTATAAAACCCGAGTCAATTCCGTAACAACAATTTCAAAACCCGACTCATTAATTCCTCTATAATTACACGGCACACCCACCCCATTACTCACTAACTATCTTTTCATTTTACATTAAATCAACTTAAGATCTAATTAATACCTTCTTTAATATAATCAAAATCGTTCTTGGTGTTCTTGAGCGTTCTTGATCGTTCTTGAGCAAAATCGTCACAAAACCTTCGTTACTTAGTCAAATCCGTCCTAACTTATATTTCTAGAGTCTCCTCTCCGCTCTCCATCTCCACGTACGTTTTATTTTCAATTCCGACAAAATCGTTTTCAACACTTTAATTGTTGAAATCAAGTTTTAATTATAATAATGTTATTTTTGTCATTTCTTATAGGAGAAGATTTTGAAGACGAGTTTGGTGACTCGTATATTTTAGAAGAAGATTAGTAGACGGGTTTTTACTTCTTATTTTGGTGCGAATTGATTTTGTGCTAGCTAAGGTAACGATTCCGAGTTACTCGACGAATTAATGTTACATACTTTTGTTTTTGTTCATGTTATTGTTATTTACGGTTTAAGTAGTAACATGATAAATAGTTATTATTATTATGGTATGGAATTCTTAACATGTTTAGTGTTCTTGACATATTTGGATGATTTGTTCATAATCATAATTTTTAGTATGAATGATGGTTGAATTGGTTGTTAAAATGGATGTTGTTAATTAAAACATGTTAGAAATAATTTAGAGTGGTGGTTGATGTTGGCCGTGTATGGTGGCCGTGTGTGGTGGCTGAAAACCGGCCGGTTCAGGCCCGGTTCAGCCCGGTTCAGGCCGGTCCAGTCCGGTCTGGATTGGTCCGTGGTTGGCCCTTTGGGCTTGTGTCGATACTTGATTGTTTTGTTGTTGTTTTGACGGGTTTTAAATATGTTAAACATGCGGGAAATATTAAGAAACGGTTTTTAGAAAAGTCGACCAAAACAGCCCAAACCAGGCCGTGGGCCCAGTCCAGGCCCGGTTCTTTCTCGGCCCAAAACAGCCCGTGAGCCCTCTTTAGACTTGTGACGGTTTTTGAGTTTATCGTTATTATTATATCGTGTTATGTAATATTTAGCAAGTGGGAAATTTTAATAAGTAAATTATTTAATTAAAAGGTTTTTCATAATATTATTATTTCTCACATGTTAGAAATTATAACATAAGATTTTAGTTTAATTTGATATCCTTTAAGTCAAGCGGGTTGGGTAAGAATTAATAATTCATATTTTAGAAATTAGAATGAAATAGCATGAAATGATTATGATATTCTTATGTTCAAGCCTAAATGGCTAAGACTCTGTTTCTAGCCGGTTTGACCAAACGGGTTTGGTCAAACTAAGATCTAGTCAGCCCCGTTTTGACAAATGACCCGTCGCGGGACTCGGGTCGGGGATTTGTCTTCAAGTAAGGTTTTTATTTAATGAATGAATGAATGAGCCTTAGTAGTTATAAGGCGATATGATATTTTAATATGATTTATATGCAATTAGTCACATGATAGGAAGTTTTTCCCGTGACTGTTTGTTTGTATGATATATGTCGTGTTGACTAAGTACCCATAGAGAATTATGAGTATATGGCGTCTTGACCATTCTAATTCTAAATGAGTGGCTTGGACCATGACATTGATAGGCCCGTACTATCTTTAACGAGCATATGGAGTTCACTGCTTGATAGCTTTTGTGTCTCGGCTTGGTGGGTTTATATCCAAGTCGGGGCATGGCTGCCTGATCCGTTTTGGGACTGGAGTCAGCTTAAGTACTAGCCATCTCTGCTAGGGGGTCGCCTAGTAGAGTTTCTCATAGACGGTTATGTCATGGGACGGGGAACGGAATAGCTGTTGTCGCTAGGTCTGATCAGTCTAGGACTAGGATGTTGTCCTACCTTGTGGTATAGCCTCGAGTTACAGAAGTCGACTATTGACGGTCCTAAGAACTTATGCCTGTTTGTAGAAGTATTGGGCTTTCATTTTGATGATTCTATGAATCTTAGAAGGTGAGATGCAAGCCGGTAAGGTTGATAGAGTTTGGATTACCGGTTGTTAACTGATTCACATGATATTTTTGTATGATTAGGGTGAGGTATCATGGCCATGGTTTAAAGGTAACCTCTGAGCTAGCATACCAGCTTCCCTACCTCGTGTTATAGGTTGTTAACAGATTCACATGATAGCTTTCATATGATAGGTTATATGTTAGTTATTGTTTCATAACATGAAAAGCATATCGTATATGTTAAGGTTTTGTATTTTCCATATACATCTCTTTTATGTTATTCATGTTTTATTAAACTCGACATTTCGTGGCTGGGAGAACTCGGAGTTACTCCCCACTGACTGTGGCTTCCGTGTTTATATTTAATGCGGTTGGCAGGTTTGTGTTGCATACTTGGGTACATTGACGAGCTAGCGAGTGAAGTATTACCTTGGACCTATATTCGGTTCTTAGGATTGTATTATATTATACACTCTTTTATTTCTGTATTTATACGGGAGATATGTCTCCCGTTGCAGATACTTCTTATGTATAATATTATTTCCTTTTTGTTATGAACCTTTTTCTTTAAGACACCTTTGTTATGATGAATATATTTAATAGTAGGTTCCGGTTTTAAAATTTACCAATTTTCACTAATGTGAACCTATTAGAAACGTATTCTCATCTTTTATTTATTTAAATTACTTGTTTATCTTTCCGCAAATTTGAGGGTGTCACAATAATTCATGGTTTATGAAAGTGATATAATCTATTATAAAATAAACATAACGGTATTGAAAATAATGAAAGCAAAAGATAGAGAATTACCGGGAATGGAAGTACAACGATGTAAGAGAAAATAATAAGAACGAATTTCAACCAAAATGTAATGATAAAACAGTAGAGAGTGCTAGAGAAAATGCTTGAAGTAAGATATCTAAACTTGCATACAAAACTATAAACTATAATCTAACTTGTATGTAAATTGCTAAATGTAAGAGATGATAATATGATTGGTATGTAATGTAATGTAATGTAATCTAATTTAATGTGTTGTTGATGATGATGATGATCTTAGGCTTTTATAGGGCTGCAAGGTTGAGCTTTTCCATCCGGATTCATACCCTAGACAAGGCAATAATCATCCCCATTAAAGCTTGGGAGAAGAAGAGGCAAGAGGCGTTCAGCAACATACATACCCGATCGGGTATATGGTAAATCCGATCGGGTATGTAACCCTGATGGATCTTCTTTCGTCTCTTCGAATTTCTTCTTTGGGCGCGGAATCCTATGCCTTGTTTTGGTAGTTTGCAGCTCGGAAATGGTCTTGAGCCAGGCTTTGGTTGACTTGGGCTTGTGTTCTAATTGAGAAACTAAGTCAAAAGTCAAGACCAATCCACTTTGAGGAATGATGCAATGGGAATTGTGATCCAATCATGAAATTGCTATCATCGGTTCCTCGTAAACTTGTATTCTAGTGCCTTTGCTCCATAAAGTAAGAAAATATAGCAAAACCGCTTCATTTCCTATAAAACGAGACAAAGCACGCAAAACAACTAGAATAGTAATATTAGCTCGTTAATCACTTAACAAAGTGCATAAATCATATAGAAATCGAGCTAAAACGGGGGATAATTTAGTACAAAATATCGCTTATCACCATCCTAATAATGAAGGATCCTTGTATGGAGATGTGGCTGGTGCTATATTTCCTGCAACAAACTTATTCAATACTCATCCTCCTGCAAATGATCAAGATGCTATGTATGTTGAAATACCTTCTAATATTTCAATCCAAGTACCAAGTATTCCAAATCATGCTCCAGGCTCATCCTCTCCTGTTGAAAATCCTTTGTTCTCTCAAGTTCAGGCAGATCCTAATACTACTACAAGAGTTCAAGCTGATATTAATACTCATTCTAACAATGTTGTGGGAAGGGGTTGATCCTTATTTAAACTTTGTTAATCATTGTGGACAAGCTTTCAGATATGATAGGGATGAAAGGGATTTTGATTGGGCTAGAATGGATGATGACAACAGAGGCTATAATCAAACTTTTGACCTGCCTATCCAAAGCACTAATGGCTCATACCAATTTACCTTCAATATGCATGAACCTTCTAATGATGGGCCTACTAGAGAAGAAGCTCAAGCTGACCTGGATCTTGAGAATGCAAATGGCATTCAGAATAACTTCATAAATATTGAAGACTCATCAAGCTCAAATTACTTAACCCCTGAATGGCCCTTAATTAGTCCTGAATCTGAGTTTGGGAGTGCGGAAATGGTGATTGCAGAATTGTTTCATGATGAGATGCCTGATGAGTCTAAGGGGGAGGGGTTAATCAAATTATTGATCTCAATCTTGGTGCTGAGCCTGATTACAATTTATCTCCAGAAGGTGCCATGAGGTCCCCAAGTGCTGAGGATGATGTTTTGCAAGGTAAGTCTATAGAGATTAGAGGCTTTTTTATTCAACCAACAAGTCGCAGTGTTAGAAACAAAGCTCATTCTACTGGGGAACTCCCAGCCATTAATGGACATTCAGAGGTTATTACAAGTATTTGTTATGTAAATAAGAAGAGGAAATGCTCTTCTGAAAATGGTGAAACTGTCTTACCATATGAATCTCTTTTATCTGTGGGTCATGCTAAGTCCTACCTCATTCACCTAGCTAAAAAAAGGTGTTGTTATGGTAATGGGTCTGCTGTTCTGTTTCTATGGGTGCTTCTAAAGGTGCTTCTCAATCAGCTCAAAATTTTAAGGGATATGGCTTCCACATGAAAATTGATGAAGATGATGCTGAAGACATGGTTGATGGGTCTGATCAGGATGAGACCCTGTCTCCTTCTGTTGATGTTGCTATGGGTGTTGCGGGGGTTGACCCAAATTAACATCCTCTCTTGTCATGATTGGTTTGTCATGGAATTGTAGGGGGTTAAATAGCTCGCTCTCCCCTATAATTCCAAAAATAAGATAGATGCTTAGTATTAAGTCTTATGATTTTCTATTTTTAGTTGAAACTAAATGTCAAGTTTGTAATGTTAGTGCTCTTTTTAGATCATATTTTGCGGAGTCTTTTGGGGTTGATGTTGTAGGCTCCTTGAGGGGTCTATGGGTAGGCTGGAAGGGAAAATCAATGGTGCATTTGGTGACAAAGTGTAACAACTTCATCATCCTCATGATAAATAAGTATGCAACTATTCCATGGTACTTGATTTTGTTTTATGGTGAACCAAACACCTCACTAAGAATGAATGTCTTTGATCAACTTGGATCATGGATCGAGACACTTACCTACCCATATCTTATTCTTGGAGACTTCAATCAAGTAGAGTTTAATTGCGATAAACTTAGTAGGAACAAAGGGCAAATAAATGGGGCAATGAACTTTAGTAAATGGAGGATTACTCACGAGTTGATGGACATTCCTTACAAAGGTCCGCGAGTTACATGGTGCAACAATAGAAAGGGTATCCATCGTTTTTATGAACGAATTGACAAGGGCCTAGGATCGAAGGATTGGCAACATCTTTTCCCAAATAGCGCTATTAGGCATTATCCTATTCAAATTTCCGACCACGAGCCTATTGAATTGGATCTAAATTTGACAAAGCTGAAGTCTTCTCGTCCATATAAGGTTGATTCTTGGAGTTTGGAAAATGATGAATGCTTCTCTATTATTCAGGAAAAATGGTCTACTCATTTTGCCGGATCAATACAATACCGTTTAGCAAGGAAACTGTCCTTCATAAGAAGTTCTATAAAGAAATGGAGTTTAGATAAAAAGGCAAAATGGAATCTTAAATGGTAAGATTTTGATACTCGTTTGGAAAATGCAATTGAAACCATCATTCAGACTGGAAATGATTTGTATCATGAAATTGTCAATACAGCACTGGTGGATTTTCTAAAGGCATCGTCATTATTCTGGAAACAGAGAGGAAAAA
This sequence comes from Heliosperma pusillum, assembly GCA_022085475.1. Classification (NCBI taxonomy): domain Eukaryota; kingdom Viridiplantae; phylum Streptophyta; class Magnoliopsida; order Caryophyllales; family Caryophyllaceae; genus Heliosperma; species Heliosperma pusillum. The sequence continues at coordinate 6,203 of JAIUZE010015679.1, forward strand.
TTAAGTGGAAAATTGATGGGGATACATGTACAAAATTCTTCTTCAATTGGGTTAAGGGTCGTCCGAGAAGGAATTTTATTAGCGAAATAAAAGACCAAGAAGGGAACTGGCACTATGATCAAAAATTTATAGGGGATTCTTTCTACTCCTATTTTTGCAATCTTTTCAATCCGATACACCTTAATAGTGGTCGACCACAACTACATATGGAAGACTCTGCTTTGTTTCATAATGTAGTGAATAAAATCTCAGAGGATGATAGTGATTACTTAAAAAAGGCTTTCACTGGTAGGGAAGTTAGGAAAGCCGTTTTCCAATTAGGAGGGTTAAAATCTCCGGGTCCTGATGGAATCCAGGCGCTTTTCTATCAAAGGTGTTGGCACACAGTTAAGCATGATGTGATCTCAGCAGTCCTTGATATTCTCAATAATGGTAAGGTTCTTCCGGAACTAAATAGAACCTTCATCACTCTCATACCTAAAGGCGAATCACCTCAAAAAGTTGAAGACTATCGTCCCATAAGTCTTTGCAATGTTATTATGAGAATTGTTTCTAAATGTATTACAAACAGGCTTTCGAGAGTAATGTCCACCGTGATCGGCCCTTACCAAAACGCATTCCTCAAGGGTCGTCAGATTTGGGATAACATTCTTATTGCTCATGAAATTATTCACAATATAAATAAGCATAAGGTTGGCAAATGTGGGCGCTTTGCTTTCAAAGCTGACATGAGTAAGGCTTTTGATCGAATCAAGTGGGATTTGCTAGAAAATATGATGATCTGCTTCTCCTTTCCTAAATCAATTATAAAATTGATTATGAATTGTGTCACATCAGTCTCATACGAAGTTCAACTAAATGGAGTGCCACAGAAACAATTCAAACCTCAATGTGGGCTTCGACAAGGAGATCCTCTTTCCCCTTTCTTATTTATCCTTTGTACCGAGATCCTTTCGGCTAACATAGTTGCTCAACAAGCTAGTGGTTATCTACAAGGAATATCGGTGGGAAGAGGGTCGATACCTATTTCACATCTTTTCTTCGCCGATGACTCTGTTTTCTTCTTAAAGGACAAAAATGAAGCTTTTCTAAAGCTAAAGGAAACACTTGATTGTTACAGCAAGGCATCAGATCAAATCATCAATACTGCAAAATCGGGAATTCTTTTTAGCCCAAGTACGACTATGGCATCAGCCACATTAGGAATGAACTATCTAAAGATAAAAAATAATAAGGGAATCGGGAAATATCTTGGTATTGAATCAGACTTTAGCTCTCAAAAAAAGGATATCTTCGCTAGTATCATTGACAAGGTTAATAAAAGGATTGCATCGTGGAATGGGCTTTTTCTATCACCAGTCGGAAGATTACAATTGATTTATTCAGTTCTGTCCTCCCTCTCAAATTATATTCTATCGGTTTCAAAATACCGTTAAGTGTGGCTAATAAGATTAACTCCTTATTGTCACATTTTTGGTGGTCAAGGAATAAATCATCAAAATCTATCCATTGGTGTAGTAGAAATTTCCTGAGTATACCTAAATCACAAGGCGGTCTCGGTGTAAGAAATACTAATTGTGTTAATCAAGCCTTATTGGGTAAAGTAGCCTGGAGAATATTAAAGGAGAGACATTCTATTATCAGTCTGGTTTTTCTCAAGCGCCTAATTACTTTTGATAATCCCTTGGAAGTGATCCTACCAAAAAAAAATATATTCAGCTTTCCTGGGGGGGACGGAGTATTATTTATGGTCTAAAACTACTCCTGCCAAATTTAGGATGGCGATTCGGTCCTAATTCCAACCTGAATATATCGACAGTGTGACAACCCTCGCGAATGCGGAAATATAAAACAATCAAGCATGTGAAATATATAGCGGAAAATACGGTATTTTAAAAACCTTTAAACATGCAAGATATATATAACACGAGGTGTGTCAAAATGTTACAACTAAGTGCGGAAGATAACAAAGAGACGGGGTCTCTTAAAATGTTAGCAAAGAACAAGTGTTTAACCAAAACTAGCTACTATCGTCTAGAGGTGAACTTCCAGGGACAACGCCCGCTAGCTCACACCCGAACCCCAAAATATCATATCCAAAAAGTCATCCATAGCAAGCAACCTGTTCATCCATGAAAAACATGAATGCCACAGTCATTGGGGAGTAACTCCGGGTTCTCTCAGCCATATCACATCAAACGTACATATAAGGAAATACGAAAGTAAAGTCAGGCATATATAGAGATCCATGTGAGTTACGATAAAAAAAGATAGGCAATACGAGATATAATGATAAGCACATAAGAGGCACAAATCCGAATTCATCATGTTATTCAAAGACTCGGGAAAGACACTCTTAGGCAATCGAATACGCTCACTAGGGCTTACATCTTATCGTTAGCGGTATAAGATTGATAAGATTGAGACTCGACAGACAAACCAGTCACGTCATGCGATGATCACAATAAATCCAACATATTATCATCCATTCACGAACCAAGACAATGACGGTGTCCAATCATGCAATGACCATGAACAATATCATGAAATCACGCATTCAAGAACGACACAAGACGACAACTCTCACGGTAAATGAAACGCACTAGCATCGTGTCATGGCAAGTATGATTAAATGCATCCACGGGATCACATTTCCCTGAACTCATACACGATGCTACATTTCGTATATGTAGACTAATTTCCTCCTGGTAGCACGACGATAATAATACGGTCCTATTCTAAACCTGGCCAGGATCTCGGAATATAACGTGTTCCGATTCGACATGCGATAACATTTCGCATCCAAGACTCGGTCTTACAATATATATGCCGAGTACCCCAAATTCGGTAGATCAATTCACGAAAGAGGCGGAAAACAAGCTCAAGCCTCATAACATGCGGTACGCTACATGCAAATAACACCACCTCGCAAGTACACAACATTTGACGGCCGGGTCGATCAACGCATAACGTTCAACTCCCAACAACGTCGTCGTATGCCCACTAACACATGCATTTAAGCAGTAGGATACCTCTCCGTTCCGACATTCCAGCCTTACGAACGGGAAGGTAGCCAAGGGAATGAGAATACAAAGCACAAGACAAAATAGTGTCTCAGACCGTATCATTGTGAAAACCGACTCAAAGTGGGACATAGCCAAAAACCGTCACAAAACATGTGATACATGCGGAATGAAATATCAAAATCCAAAACATGAATCAATACATGATACCCAAGCATTAGACCAAGTTTAAGAAGCATAATAACTAAGAAACATAGATAACTTTCCAAAACAACAAGTTTGGAAACTAACTTAAACAAGGGTTCACTTCAAACTGTCATAACTAGAGTTCTAGATATGGTAATGCAGAAATTCCAAGTCGAGGTGATAGCTTATCCTCTTACGGTTTCAACGAGTGGTCACAAGCCCAAAACAAGCAAGTAACGAAGGAGATATGATCATTCTACCAAAAAGGGTCAGTGCAGTGAAACTGCACAAGTCACGACCGTGATTTGTATTTCACGACCGTGAAATGATGTTTCACGACCGTGACATGCCATCTCACGACCGTGAGATGTGTGACCAATTCACCCGAGAACCTTCAACATAAATTCAATCCTTTTATTTCCAATTCTCATAATCATTTCTAATAACTATCAACAATCAATATTCATCATCAACAATCATCAAATACCAACAATCATCATCCATAACATGATTCCTAAACTTACTAATCGTATTCTAATACGATTTCTAGCATATAAGCATGTAAAACACGTAAATGATATCGAGTAACCCTTCACCGTTACCTTTACGCGTCTTTAGTCGATTACTAAACCTTCATAGTCTCCACCTACATACAATTAGGTAATAAAAGATGAATATCATTCACCTTGAGAAAGACGGATAATTTAAAAAGCGAGAAAGACGGTAATTTTATTACCAATACGGATAGAGGAAGGCAAGAGGGGAAGAATGAGACGAACTTACGAGGATTTCAACAAGAAACGAAGAAGATACGGCGATTCAAAGACGGATCGAAAATGGAGGCAAGGTTTTATGGTTTCTTAGAGAAGAAGGAAGAGTTGAGTTGTGTGGAATGAATATTAGGTTAAGGAGTATGAGGGAGTATAAGTAAAGGGTGAGTCGGAAAAGTCAACGAAAGTCAAAGGCGGCGCAAAAGTCAAGAAAAGTCAAAGACGACTTAAAATTCAAGAAAAGTCAAAGACGACTTAAAATTCAAGAAAAGTCAAAGACGACTTAAAAGTCAAGAAAAGTCAAAGGACGACTCCAAAAGTCAAGACCAAGTCAAAGACGACTTCAAAAGCAAGAGAAAAGTCAAACTCGCCACCAGACGCGGGATTCTCAGGATCTAGAGAATTCCAAATACGACAACTCACGGAAATTCTAAATAGACTCGAAACTTTAAATTCTAAATTAAAACTTAAATTTGCTGAAAAGATTTCGTAAAATATTTCTACTAGAAAAATAGAGTACATTTCCGGGTGTTACAATCACCCCACCTTTTAAAAAGTTTCGTCCTCGAAACTTGAGAGAAGAAAACAAAAGTTATAAGGACCAATTCGTTTTCTCCAAATTGGTATTCAAAACATTTTCAAGGAAATGTATTTCAAAAGCATGACATTTTCCAAAAAGGTATAGGAAAAGTTTTCCAAAGTAACTCTCTTTTTCTGTGGAACGAAATTGTTCTTGTCGTGCACACAAGAACACCAGCATTCCAAAGTAAAGACAAGATGAAAATTAAATCATACGTTGATAAGTGCAGAACCAGTCATTAGACGTCTCCAATAACAAGTTCTAGCATCCAACTAAACGCAAAATCCAGATATAAAAGCGAAAGAAATCTATTTTCTCCAAAAAGAGGCTACAAAATCCATCTTTAGACTTCGTTGAAAAGTTAAATTAGAAATACAATATGATAATTTGAAGGTTTTCTCAAAGATAAAAGCAAAATAAGAAGGCATTACACGTACATAGAGCGACTCGCACATCTCACACACAATTCAGGGTAACAAAATATATACAAAACACGGAAAAACGAAACAAATTGAACTATTAGGGATAGGAAGATCAAGATAAAGTCGGCAGGAAGATCTACAAGAATTCGACATTACTAACTCTACTAATAAACCAAATCCTCACGAGAATGCAATTTACCCAATTTGCAACTCATCATTTTAAATCATCAGAATTCCTACAAAAATATTCCATAATCACGAAACTTCGAGTAACAAATCTCAATTATTCAGATCCATTTAGTATCCACTAAAGTCCATCGGCACGGTAGACTCCACAACTAACAATCCACA
>JAIUZE010015681.1:0-12785 GCA_022085475.1 Heliosperma pusillum
GTCCAACTTTGCGGACTGGGAGGCTTCATTACTGAATGCTGCCATTGCTGACGGTAAGCTCAAGTACTTGACTGAGCCACTACCGCCAAACCCAGGCCCCAATGCAGAAGCAAATGAATCACTTGCTTATAGTGATTTCGTAATGGAGGCGGGTGCGATAAAGAACGTACTCATCTTTTCAATGGAATCCAATTTGCAAAGATGATTCATTGCCCAAGGTGCAAACAAGATTTTCACCACGCTCACTAACGAGTTCTCAAAAGCACCGCAGATCGTTATGTATGAGCTTACCACTCGCTTCTTTGAGGCGAAACTCCAGAAGGGCCAACCGGTTAGCCCACACATTCTCGATATGATCGAGGATCTCGAAAAACTGGAGGCACTTGATTGCAAAATCAAAGAGAGCGTGGTCATTGACCGCATGCTTCATTCACTCCATGATGGTTTTGCCCAATTCAGGGCAAATTACTACATGAATGATTTGAAGAGAAATCCTCATCAGCTAGACTCACTTCTCATACAGACTGAGAAGGATCTGAAATTGAGTGGGAGCCTGAAGCAGGACGTTCTCATGATTGCAAACAAGGGTAAGGGTAAGGGCAAGGCTCAGGCCAACCTAGCTGTAGGGAAGCCGAAGTTCAAGAAGCCAGGAAAGGGCAAGAGTGGGCCAGGTGAGACTAGCAGTAGCTCACAAGGCAAGACAAAGAGCAAAGAAAACATGAAGTGCCACCATTGCCACAAGACTGGGCATTGGAGGCGGAACTGTCCCGTGTATGCTGAAGACGTAAAAGCAGGCCGCGTCACTTCTGTTGGTATGTCATCTTTTATTCATATGATTGAGATTAACCATGCAAGTTTCGAAACTTGGGTACTTGATACTAGTTGTGGTTCTCATGTGTGTAATCATTTGCAGGGCCTAAGAAACATCACAACTCTCGAAAAGGGTGATGTGGACCTGCAAGTGGGGAATGGAGCAAGAGTAGCTGCCGTTTCAGTGGGAACATATGTAATCCAACTCCCGAGTGGATTTGAGTTATTTTTAAATAACTGTTACTATGTACCTAGTTTATCTAAAAACATTATTTATATTTCCGTACTCGATAAGGACGGTTTTTCATTTGTAATAAAGGATAATAGCTGTATTTTCTCTTTTAACGAAATGATTTATGGTAAAGCAGTTTCCATGAATGGGATTTATGTTTTAGATCAAACCACTGATATATTGCATGTGAGTAATAAAAGGGTAAAGGTTGGTGACAAAAATCAAACCTATCTATGACATTGCCGTATGGGACACATAAATAAAAAACGCGTGAAGAAGCTCATTGACAATGGGATTATCTCCCCATTTGACTATGCATCATTTGGCACGTGTGAATCATGTCTCATAGGCAAAATGACTCGAATTTCCTTCAAAGGTGTTGGAATGCGCGCTGCTGACCTATTAGGACTCATACATACTGATGTGTGTGGACCTATGTCAATCAACGCTAGAGATGGCTATAGATATTTTATCACTTTCACGAACGATTTGAGTAGATATGGATATTTCTACTTAATCAAGCACAAAAGTGAGTCCTTTGATAAGTTCAAGGAATACCAGAATAAGGTTGAAAACCAGCTGGGTAGAAAGATTAAAGCACTACGTTCAGATCGTGGTGGCGAATATCTTTCGAATGAGTTTGATCAACACCTTAAAAACTGTGGTGTAGTACTACAATTAACTCCACCTGGAACACCTCAGTTAAATGGTGTGTCCGAACAGAGAAATCGAACATTACTTGATATGGTTCGATTCATGATGAGTCACACGGTAGTGCCCGATTCATTGTGGGGCTATGCTCTTTTGTCAGCTGCTCTTATACTTAACCGAAGTCCGTCTAAAGCTGTTGACAAGACTCCATTTGAAATGTGGAAGGGAACAGTCCCTAACTTGTCCTTTATTCGGGTTTGGGGCTGCGAGGCTTATGTCAAATGGAGACCTGACGATAAGCTCGGCCCACGATCGGTCAAGACATACTTTATTGGGTATCCAAAAGGAATGTTTGGTCATTACTTTTATTCGCCTACCGAACAACGTGTTTTTGTTGCGGCTAGTGCGAAGTTTCTAGAGAAAGAATTTCTCGAGAACAAGACAAGTGATAGAACCTTCGATCTGTCGGAGATTCAAGAACCAACAACCGAGCAACCGATGGAGGAAGATGTTCCTTCATCTTCTGCTGCGGTTAATATTCCCGAGGAACCTAGAAGGTCGGGTAGAGTCTCCATACCTCCAGACAGATACATTGGTATGGTCGAGGAGAACGATAGAGACGATGTTTTGCTCCTAGAGAGTAACGACCCCGCTACCTATAAAGGAGCCATGACCTGTTCCGACTCAAAGCTATGGCTTGAGGCCATGCAATCCGAGATGGACTCTATGTATGAGAATGACGTATGGGATCTGGTTGATTTGCCTGATAAGGTTCGGCCTCTTCAGTGCAAATGGCTTTACAAGATAAAGAATTCCGTAGAGGGACAACCAGACACCTATAAGGCACGACTAGTGGCAAAAGGTTTCACTCAAGTGCAAGGATTGCATTATGATGAAATTTTTGCACCCGTAGTCATGCTGCGTTCCATTAGGATAATCTTAGCGATTGCCGCTTTTCATGACTATGAAATTTGGCAGATGGACGTGAAAACCGCCTTCTTAAACGGTTATTTGGAGGAGGAGTTGTACATGGTACAACCGAAGGTTTCATTGACCCTCAGAATCCTATGAAAGTGTGCAAGCTTAAGCGTTCCATTTATGGAATTAAGCAAGCTTCTCGGAGTTTGAATCATCGTTTCGACCAGGTCATAAAAGCAAATGGTTTCACTCGATCGGTTGAGGAACCATGCTTATATGTCAAGCCGAGTGGGAGTAAAATCGTTTTCTTGATATTGTATGTCGATGACATACTCTTGATAGGGAATGATATTCCTCTCCTATCTTCGGTTAAGGTATGGTTAAAAAACCATTTTCAGATGAAAGATCTGGGCGAGGCACATCGCATATTGGGAATCCGTATCTAAGAGATAGATCATAACGGATGTTATCACTCAGTCAGGAGTCTTATATAGATAAGATTCTTGAAAGGTTCAGCATGACCAACTCCAAGAAGGGGTATCTTCCAATGACGTCTGGAATGCATTTGAGTAAAGCTCAGGCACCCAAGACATCTGAAGAGGTCGAGCGCATGAGTCGAATTCCTTATGCGTCAGCTATAGGATCGATCATGTATGCCATCATATGCACACGTCCAGACGTGGCATATGCTTTGAGTATGAGCAGTCGGTACCAAGGTAATCCAGGTGAAACACACTGGATGGCTGTTAAAAACATCCTTAAGTACCTACGGAGGACTAAGGATTGGGTATTGACTTATGGTGGAGAGACTGAGCTTTGCGCAACCGGTTACGCAAATGCTAGCTTCCAAACAGATCGGGATGACTCGAAACCTCAGTCTGGATTCGTATTTACTCTTAATGGCGTTGCGGTCAGCTAGAAAAGCTCCAAGCAAAGTGTTATAGCAGATTCTGCGACTGAGTCCGAGTACTATGCCGCTTCAGAGGCTGCAAAGGAAGCTATATGGATGCGTCAATTCTTACAAGGACTTGCCATAGTTCCTAGTTCGAATGACCCGATCACCATCTATTGTGATAATAGAGGTGCCATCTTCCAGGCTAAGAAGCCCAAGTCTAGCAACAAATCTAGACATGTACTTCGGAAGGCTCACATGATCAGAGATTACGTGGAGCAAAAGGAGATAGTGATAGACAAGATTGCTACGGATGATAACATAGCAGATCCTCTCACTAAACCGTCAAGACATGATAAGCATGTAGGGCACGTTACTTCCATGGGAATTAAACGTGTTCCTGAATTGTATTAGCTGTTTGTATGAATTAGATACATCTTTTTCATATACTAATAATAACTTCATCGTATTGTTTTCATATTTTGTTTTTCATGTGGATTGTATGGACAACATTGAACACCACAAAGTGAACTGAATAACATTATATGTGTTTTGGTCCGTAATCGCCTACATGAGCTGATAACTCTGGCTATTATATTGTTACGTCGATTGATGGTGGGTTCAACGAGCCATAAGTCAAACTGTTGACTGATCGATCACAAATACGAGTTATAAGGATACCTCGTAGGACATTGTAATTCGTGACGACGTTATGGGGTCCTAAATGTTTAACAACATTCGGTGCCAGGTCGTGGATTGGACGTCCATAGTGTTCCTAGAGTCGATTCTTTTGACTATCGACTGTCTCTTGAGATTAAGGCAGTTTTTGGGTGACTTTGGTTTCTTTCTCACGGTCGACTATAACAGGAGGCCAAGCAGATTTTTACTGGGTCATTTTATACTGTGCTTACATCTGCAGGATTCGAGTTGAGGAAAATATCCAACCCTTTATCAGGTTTTGTTATTTCTCAGGGCCACTTGAGGAGTAGTAACTGAAATGCATGGCCATGCTCGAATAATGATTCGTTTATCAGTTGAGTTACTCTATAGTCGGGAAAACCACTCTTGATACTGATCACTTGTAAAATACGACCTTTGTGAATGCGGACTTTGCAAATTGTTTTACATTGAGTGGGAGAAATTTAAGGATATGAGAATCGGTTATCGCACATACACTTGTAAGGACAAGTAGAAGATTGTTGGAGCTTGTGTCCTCCACAGTTAGTGTGACAACAGCTAAGGTTCACAGGGTATACTTTGTATTATAATTAGTTGATTAACGTTTATCGATAACGGTTGGCTTGCTAGATAAGTTTGACGTTATTGTCATACAGATGACGGTGATCAACTGATCCCTAAACGTCACACCTAAAGGATGTGTTTGAGAGATGTGATTATTTGAGAAAATAATTATGTTGATGCCTTATTAAATGACTAAAAGGTTAGTCGGTGTATTTGACTAAAAGGTTACTCAATGTGATGATGATACGATTATTTAATAACGATTAAATAATGTTAGCTGGTAATTGATTATAAAATGTTATATTTAATCAATGTATATAATGTTGGTCTTAACTAAATGAAACCTGTTATATTTAAGTGTGCGGATATGTATTACACGATATTATTATAGTGTATTGGTCCGGCATTACTCGGTTTATGTGACGGTCCATTACTAGTAATAATTAGAATACATATTACATTATATTTATATAAAATAATATATGCTAACTACCTAATATAGGTTGAGATAAATAAGGAAACTAGGGTTTTGATTTTTGATTCTTTCCTCTTGTTTTCTCACGGCACAAGTGAGATAAAAAGGAGAAAAAAAATAAAACCCTAGACTACTCTAATTCTCACGGCACATATAGAGAGAAAAAGAAGTTTTTCGACTAACCCTAATTGACTCTAATTGTGACGGCACAAGGGTGAAGAAGAGAAAGAAAATTCTGATTTTTAACTCTCTTATTCATCTTCATATTCATCATCAATATACACACAAAATTAGAAGTAATTTTGGGTATTCGTTCTAGCACGACGAAGGCATTTCTTGAACCATCTTGGGTGCAACGATTAGGAGAATACCTACTTTGGTATTTGTTCTTAGGCCTTTTTCTAGGACCGAAGGTTATTTCTTAATCTCTTGTTTATATTATGCAATTTCATTTATGACTAGAAATTCATATAGTTATAATTTCATTATAATCCGAATTATTTAAAGGGAAGTATACCGATATTTCCCACACTTACGCCCAAAGTTATAGTCTGAATAACAAAGTAAAATCCTAATCAACAAAACCCTGGCCTCTCCTCTCAAGGGAGGCTACGACAAACCCTACAACACCTTCTTAGGGCTGTAAATCACCAACGAAGGCTATGGTTCGAATCTTGAACCCTAGTTCCAATCATAACGAGAACATGATATTTTAAACAATCAATTAGATATACAATTAAATAATAACATTAAACATGTATAATAATTACTACACACGCATCAAATCATATAATCAATCATCATTCATGTTAATTAATTCACTTTCTATAAACATAATTAAAGGAAAACACCTAGTTACCTTTATTACGCAATAAATACTGCACTTCAATAAGAAGCTCCATAAAATCGCCAATTAATAGAATTCACCTTCTTTACCCATCAAAACAAGAACCCTAAAGGTAGGTCTAACCTCCATACAAATAGATCCCATAAAAAGATAAGGAAAAGAATTTATTGTAAGGGTAAGATCCAGAATTGTAAATATATAATTTATCTTTGCATTTGGAAGAAGAAAAGATTCATAACAATGGAGTTTAAGGGAGAAAGAATAACAAAAGAGAGTAAGGAGAATAGTACGGCGCAAAGCTCACGCACAGAACAAAAGTTAGCAACCTAGTTGTTGGGTTAGAGTTTTCTATATATAAGAAGTTTAAGTGGGCTTTTGATCTATTAGCTCACAACCTGGATAATCCAATTACAAATCAGTTTTAGAATAATTAAAACTCTCGGAGATTTTATATAAAAGAATGAGCTAATAAATTAAAATAGTAAAATCGCACACGAACACTTTAACCCATACAAAATTAGGCAAAAATCAGAAATAATTGAAAAAAGGAGCTAATCAATGAATAAGAAACATCAACTACAACTCTCTTCCGTCACGGGTTAGTCCTCTATAACACCATCATCGAGGGCTCGACTCCACGGTACAAACCGCCTTGTCACCACAACGAGTCTTGTTATAGTACACCGCACCAAAACGTCACTTTCAAAGTTATAGCTCGAACAGGTATAACCTGGGTAGCTTACGCGCAAAGTTATAGTCTGAATAACAAAGTAAAACCCTAATCAACAAAGCCCTGGCCTCTCCTCTCAAGGGAGGCTACGACAAACCCTACAACACCTTCTTAGGGCCGTAAATCACCAACGAAGGCTATGGTTCGAATCTTGAACCCTAGTTCCAATCATAACGACAACATGATATTTTAAACAATCAATTAATATACAATTAAATAAAAACATTAAACATGTATAATAATTACTACACACGCATCAAATCATATAATCAATCATCATTCATGTTAATTAATTCACTTTCTATAAACATAATTAAAGGAAAACACCTAGTTACCTTTATTACGCAATAAAGACTGCACTTCAATAAGAACCTCCATAAAATTGCCAATTAATAGAATTCACCTTCTTTACCCATCAAAACAAGAACCCTAAAGGTAGGTCTAACCTCCATACAAATAGATCCCATAAAAAGATAAGGAAAAGAATTTATTGTAAAGGTAAGATCCAGAATTGTAAATAGATAATTTATCTTTGCATTTGGAAGGAGGAAAGATTCATAACAATGGAGTTTAAGGGAGAAAGAAGAACAAAAGAGAGTAAGGAGAATAGTACGGCGCAAAGCTCACGCACAAAACAAAAGTGAGCAACCTAGTTGCTCGGTTAGAGTTTTCTATATATAAGAAGTTTAAGTGGGCTTTTGATCTATTAGCTCACAACCTGGATAATCCAATTAAAAATCAGGTTTAGAATAATTAAAACTCTCGGAGAGTTTATATAAAAGAATGAGCTAATAAATTAAAATAGTAAAATCGCACACGGACATTTTAACCCATACAAAATTAGGCAAAAATCAGAAATAATTAAAAAAAGGATCTAATCAATGAATAAGAAATAAATTATTAAATCCGAAAAATAATTATTTTAATAAGAGAGTTTGTGAATAAAAATTATTATAACACGGGGTGTTACATTTCTAGAACATAAGAATAAACACAAATTCCCATGTCTTCTAACACAACCTACTTGTATGTAGGTGATTGACATGTTTGGTGTGCTTAAGACGCTCAATAGGGATGATGTTTTCTACTTACCTATAACAGTAAAGGTTTGTTTTCCTTACTATTATTAGATGTCGTATTATTGTTGTTTATTTGTTGGCTGTGTTCTAAGCCTCCTCATTTTCAAAAACATGGCAGTATGTTAAGCCTGGTTCGAATAAGAATTATATTTGGGGCCCTTATCTTAAGAATCACTATATACCAAAAAATGGGAGCACTATTGACAAGGTAATTAATTATGAACCGCATACACTTATTATTTTATTCTACATATAAGTTTATTCTAACATTTACCTTTTTCAATTTCAACCTTATCGGTGTTTTTCGCTCTTGGTAATGAAAAAGGAGATCACTGGTTCGCTTGTGTTGCTGATCTGAAGAAGGGACAAAATTTTATATTAGACTCTCTCATGCCAAAAGTTAGTGATCTGCTGGCTGGAAGTTCTTACGTAGATGACATTGTAACTTTTATAATTTTTTTATTTTTTTTTCTTGAATCCATGTTTGTATATGGTGGTTTTACGTGCTACTAATTTCCTTTTTTTTGTATGTTAGATCTTCATCTTTGAAACTGTATGTCTTATTCCAAGAAAAAGTTCAAAATGGTTACGAAAAGCTGAGAGAAATTAGCTTAAATCCGTGTATCTATTTGGATGTTCCTTAACAACCTAATGGGTTAGTTATTTTTTCCCCTTTTTATCTTTCTTTTTTAATTCTATTGAAAGAGTTGGTTTAAATTATATTGATATGTTTTAATAGGTTTGATTGCGGTCTGTTTGTAATGAAGTTCTTGGTAGCTACTCTGACCGACTTCATCACTCTATGGAAGGACAAGAATCATTTCAAAGCGAGATTTTGTTTTTGCGTCATTTATTTATTTTTTTAGGATAAAATGATTACCGAATTCATAGTCCGGTAACTCAGCTGTGTATTTTATTGGCGTGGGATGCGTCTAAGGTGTTTGGAATCGCAATTCGTAATTACTAATACTTCTATAATTTGCCAACGGTTTATTTTTGCAGTATTGGCCCTCTTACCAAGACAATATTTTGCTCTCACTTATAAAATGGGAGAAGAACAAAAAAAGGGTATCGCCTTACAACCTCACACAATTTGTAATTTATCAAGATGATATTTGACCTTGGTAGATACACTCATTTCACAGCTAGATACAGTGAAATGGAGTGTATATAGTAGTGAAATGGGATGTATCTAGTAGTGAAATGAGATGTATCTAGGGGCTGGATACGCATATGTTGCATGGTAGATAACCTCCATCTGCTTGTCAGATACATTCTTTATAATCTCACCTTCTTTTTTCTCACCTTTTTTTTTGCAGGTCTACTCTGAAGGAAAACAAATGAGGCGATGATGTTGGTTAAGATGATGATGCGTCCTGTCTTAAGGACATATGTCAGATATTATTCAGATTGGTGAACACTCATAGATATGTGGCGATGAATGATATGTAGTTCTGTAATTTTTGTGGTTATTTTAGAATTATCGATACTTTTTTGTACTACAAATACTTAAAAGAGTTTTAAAACAAAAATTGGTAATTGCAATGGGAAAAAAGAGAATGTTATTACATTTTTGTACCTACATTTTTGTGCCTGAACTCCTTAAGCCACGGGACTTGTTGACAATCTAAACAAGCGTATCTATCCAAAATAGATCACTCAATAATTTGAACTATTGATTATGACAAATTACCAATAAATTATCCACGCGTTCTTTTCGCATATGTGGTGTTTTTAATAGGTTAACAGCCTTGTTTTATTATCATAGTAAAAATCTCAAAATAATACTCCTCCTGTCTTAACGAGTAAAACACTTGTTTTGTTATCATAGTAAAAATCTCAAAATAATACTCTTCACGTCTTAACGAGTAAACCACAGTTAACGAATAGGAACAACAAAAATCGGATAGATTGTTTTACATTAAAATTCAATTTATTTTGTTCGGCTCAGCGAAGGAATTGCCACTAGGTGCCTGGCTCGAAGACGGTTCAGATAACAAGAGAATTATAAAACTCAAAACAAACAAAACAGAAATCAGTTTAGAGACGTAAAACACTTTTGAGGGAGTCGACTTGGGCAATTTCTACTATCATGGTGAGTCATTTCACCGCAAGCACGACAATTTCTCAGAGGCTTCGCATTTTCCAGGACTGCCTTTTCCTTGTTTGAAATAATCCTTTTTCCTGATCCCTTATTCTTGCACTGATGTCTTGGTGCTAGAATACTCGCTTCAGTTGGTATTTTTGACCCAATAAGCATCTCAATCTCAGCTTTCTTATTTTTTGACTTCCCATGCTTAACGGAAATAATCAATTTCTCATTGAAACTCCGAAGCATTTCAAGTAACTCATCACCATGTTCCTCATTATCCTCAACAAGTGAGACTGAAGTAAATACCTCTGACCACAATTCACTTATATTGTTTTGGCGGCTTTCAATTGACACACAATCATCTAGCAGTGATGTTCCAACAACATTAAAAAGGGGGATGCATGTTGCTGACTTACTCTATCTGTCTAATAAATACTCTCTAGGTATATGATCAAATTTCTTATCCTTCAAAACCCTCACAACATGCCTATATAAAACCCCAATTTGTTCAAACATCTTACACGAACAAGAAAACTTATTATCCCTTGTATACCTTGTCTCTCTCGCCATCCAGTATTGAAATATGCTTATTGACATCTTCAGTTATGTTTGGTGAAAGGCCACAAGTAAAACATGCAGCTTGGAGTTCCTCTTAAAAATCATAAAATAGAATGGTGGTATAAAATTCAGCGGCCTTCTTTTCTAAAGGGAGAGGTGTTGATAATCTTGGATAAGAGTTCTTATCATCAGCTGTTACCTTAGAATGTTTCCACCGTTGAGCATCCATTGCCGTTTGAAAACGCATCCAAAACTCAACAAGCGCGAGGTGTGGGTTGGTGAAGTTTCCAAAGAAGCTATTTTCAGACTCGGATCTTGATGTCGTCCGTATAAGCCCACCCCAAGTATATGTTTCTAAAGTAGGCTGGAATCCAACTTGCACGAATTTCAAACACTTCCTTCAACCATTCGTTATCAGAGAGCTCATATGATGATTGGATCGACTCCCACCCTGATTCAAATTATTCTAAAGTAATCTCTCTATTCCAAAAATAGAGTTTATTTCCTTCAAAAAGTTAGTGTCTTGGAAAATCGATTGACCAACCTTCTCAGGCAACTTCTTCAT
The DNA here is from genome assembly GCA_022085475.1 of Heliosperma pusillum. Lineage (NCBI taxonomy): Eukaryota > Viridiplantae > Streptophyta > Magnoliopsida > Caryophyllales > Caryophyllaceae > Heliosperma > Heliosperma pusillum. The sequence continues at coordinate 11,092 of JAIUZE010015681.1, forward strand.
TATATGCCACATACAATATCGGTGTTGTGTTTTGTCACCAAACACATCTTTTACAACTCTTTTGATCCCTAGGCATTGGTCAGTTATTATTGTAATAGGATAGCAGTCACCCATACCCATGATAAAGTTGTGAAACAACCACGTAAATGATTCTGCATTTTCTTTCGATAAGAAACCAGCTATAAATGTAACACACCTCTTATGGTTGTCTACGCCTGTGAAAGGGGTAAACACCAAGTCATATTTGTCGAAGTTATAGGTGGCATCAAAAGAGCAGGCATCACAAAAAAGAGCATAATTCTTAATTGAGATTGAATTTGCCCAGAAAACCTTATTTAGTTTCCTCTCTTCATCCACATCAAAGTCAAAATAAAAAGAGAGAGACATAGCCTTTCTTTGCATGAAGTTTTCAATAAGCATCTGGGCATCATAATCTTTAATAAACTTCTTTACATCCCTCGAAATTTTTTTGAAATCTTGTAAAGAAGCACCCATATTTTTTTTACCCCTTCACATACTCTTTAAACATCCTAAATGTCTGCACCGGCCCATTGTTAACCCGTGAGTTGTCCATTATCATTTTTTTGTGAACAAGGTTCAAGTCCCTACAAGGTTTTAGGTGAACCATTGTTGTTGGCGTAACCATGGCATGTAAGTGCGCTTCAAGAAAATCATAAATCTCATATTCACCTGAAACAAGTCTTCTAAAACTTACCCTAGCACTACACCCAATTCTTGTAAGTGTCCTCTTTCATTTTGTCCCCTCATGTTTACTTGTGCCTTCCTTATTACACACACAACGTTTGTGTGTAATAATCCCATCAACCGATTTTGTCGAATCTAATCTTTAAATAAACCCACAGACCTTAGCATATTCCTTGTAAAAATTTAAGCCTTCTTTCAATTTTGAAAATTTCTTCCCCTTAGATGGTTTAAGTTCTTCTGGGCAACTTGGCAATCGCTCCATTATATTAGCATCGACAATTACTGGGGTCTGATGTACCCTATTTTTATAGTGAAAATATTTTACGGATACTTTTCAGCAAATTTAAGTTTTAATATAGAATTTTATGTTCCGAGTCGAATTTAGAATTTCCGAGTTCGTATTTGGAATTTCCGCGAGATTCCATGAGAATCCCGTTTAAGTCGTCTTTGACTTTTCTGGACTTTGAGTCGTCTTTGACTTTTCTTGACTTTTGATTCGTCTTTGACTTTTCTTGACTTTTGAGTCGTCTTTGACTTTTCGTGACTTTTGAGTCGTCTTTGACTTTTCGTGACTTTTGAGTCGTCTTTGACTTTTCTTGACTTTTGGGTCGTCTTTGACTTTTCTTGACTTTTAAGTCGTCTTTGACTTTTCTTGACTATTGAGCCGTCTTTGACTTTTGTTGACTTTTCTCCTACACAACTCACACTACTCCCTTAACCTAATATTCATTCACACAACACATTCACCTTTCTTCCTCCTTAAGAAATCCCCAAATCTTTCCCTCTTTGATTTCGATCTTAGATTTCGCCTAGCTCATTCGTTTCTTGTTGGAATTTACGTAAGTTCGTCTCATTCTTCTCCCCGTACCTTCCTCTATCCGTATTGGTAATAAAATTACCGTCTTTCTCGCTTTTTAAATTATCCGTCTTTCTCAAGGTGAAATATATTCATCTTTTATTACCTAATTGTAGGTGGGAGAGGACTGAAT
>JAIUZE010015681.1:14648-37901 GCA_022085475.1 Heliosperma pusillum
TTCCTTATATGTACGTTTCATGTGATATGGCTGGAAGAACCAGGAGTTACTCCCCACTGATTGTGGCGTTCATGTTTTTCATGAATGAACAGGTTGCTTGCATGGATGGCTTTTTGCTTATGCTATTTTGGGGTTCGGGTGTGAGCTAGCGGGCGTTGTCCCTGGATGAAACACCTCTAGACGTTTGTTTAGCTAGTTGCTAATTACTTTATCTTTTAGTTAACACTTTGAGAGGAACTACGTCTCCTTGTGGTATTTTTATTTAGTTTGTAATATTTTGACACTCCTCGTTTTATTTAACTTGCATGTATAAAAGTTTTTAAAAACTACCTATTTCCGCTATATAATTCACATGCTTGTATGTTTTATATTTCCGCATTCGCGAGGGTTGTCACAGGGTCGCTAAAAAAAAATTATGGCGGATGAAAGCATTATCTACGTCAAAGGAGTGTATCTAGCATGCCTTAGGTGCTAGATACAAATACATGGCATGCTAGATACACTCTTTTAGATTACTAGATACATGTGAAATTAGTGTATCTAGCAGCCAAATGGAGAGTATCTTTAAATACACGGGAATGTATCTAGCATGCCTTAGGTGGTAGATACAAATATACGGCATGCTAGATACACTAATTTGGACTGCTAGATACATTTTATATTAGTGTATCTAGCACTCAAAAGAAGAGTATCTACCAATACACAGAACTGTATCTAACATGCCTTAGGTGGTAGATACAAATCTATGGCATGCTGGATACACTCTTTTTGGATTGCTAGATACATTCCTTCAGATTGCTAAATACACTATTTTAGTCAAGAAAATTGTAAGTATAATAATTAATAACAAGCCACAATTTTATACCTGGATTACTTGATGACGTTTGTACATTTGTAACAGGTATAATGTCTGCTCAGAAATAGATACAGTGATTTAGAGGTAAAAATAAATAAATACAGTGAAACACAATACTATTTTTTGGTCTCCATATACATTCTTACATCTACATAGACACATGTATTTAACTTTATAGATATACATGATATTTTAGTAGAAAAAAACTCAATAATGATTATCGATAACTTCTTCCACGACTGTATCGTCTTCTTCGTCGTTGACATCTACAATACAATTAAGAAAAGAAATCATTGGCATACTACATATATCAATTATTAATGTTACTTTATTAAAAAAAAACCATATTTATAAGAAGAATTCATACCCGAAGAAGTAGAACATGATGAAATTATTACCATCCTGAAAAAGTAATCATCAACATTCAAATCGGAATGTCTTAACAGGAAAAAATTATCAAAGATTCAATCTTTGACACTAGAAGATGAAGATGAACGCAATATAGGTTACTTGATGAAAGACGATATTAATAGTCACGTTTTACATCAATAGCAACACCAAATTTTGACAAATATTACTTGATGAAAGACGATATTAAATAACTTAGGGTTAATCGTTTTTTGAGTTAATTATTAATGTTCCTTTATTAAAGACAATTATTTCTCTTCATTTTACATCAATAGCAAGACCAAATTGAGTTAATCGTTTCAAAGAAGAACCCTAATTTATGATTATTTACAATTAATAACATCAAATTCACAAAATTATTTGACAAAATACAATATCAAATCAATTAGAAAAACCCTAATTTTTGAGAAATTGAATCACGAAATGGATGAAAAGTTGTAATTAGAGCTTACCTTTTGAAGATAGTGGAGTGAAATGGTTGTTTAACAATGGAGTTCGTCTTTTGATATCAAGTCGCGCGCAATGGAGCAGGTGTTTGATGTGAAGTACAGGGAAGGAGTATGAAGTGAATGGAAGCAGCGAAGTTTGCTTTTGTTATTTGGGTAGTTCGTACGGTTCGCACTGTACTTCAGTTCGCATGGGAACCCGTATATATATATATATTCTACGTCATATATATATATATATATTCTACGTCATTTCATAGGATTATAACGTAAAAAAACCAATAAAAACCATTACCTGTGAAAATACATAAGAGAAGAGGACGAAAAGGAGGGGAAAGGGTCCCATGCTGGTCGGCTGACTGGGCGACCCAGCACCACCAACAAAACAAAACTTGATACAGGGGGTCCCCAGCACTTCGCCCACTGGGAAATGAGGCAACACCACAAAAACCCAACAACCATTAAGGGGCGTCCCTAGCCTGTCGCCTGAGCGGCAGCCGGTCGGCCGACCGGAACCCTTCCTTGCCAAAAGATCACCATTTTGAAGCACGGGGTTCCCAGTCGGTCGGCATATGAAACACATTTTAACAATTCAACAAGTAAGAACATGAATTCATGATACTAACTAACAAATAACTCGTCTTTATCATAATTAATAGCCTCAGGCACATAAGAAACACATAAAGATGTGATCCCGAGTAACCTGTCTACATTACCTTATTAGCACTCCAAATAATGAAATCCTCAAGCAAGCCAAGGATACCAACAGATTCCTTGACCCAACTGTCCAAAATCCTACCTTTTAAAGACAAATAACATCATAAGATACTTAAACCAAAATTATGGAAAAATGGTCTCAATATAAAGTTAAAAGATTAAATCTTTTCTTTCCTAAAAAAAAGAGGACGGTGAGAGGATTCTAGTACATTAAACATAATCAAATTCCGTTAAGAAACAAAGAAATTATTTCCGTGTTAAGATTAGATCTGAAAGATGGGTTTTATAAAAAGTTGGATGAAGTTGAATTTTATGGTATGAAAAGGAAGAGAAGAATGGTGCAAAAATCATGAAGTTTCGTTGAGAGACGAAAAAATGACATCCGTCTTAAGGTTTTGGGTTATGGAGGTTTTGAGTTGACGAGGAAGATAAAGAATGTTGAAAAATGAGGGGGAAGGTGGAGTTTTATGGTGGGTTTGTTTTGAGAAGGTGAGTAATAAGAGGCCTATAACGGGCTGAAATGAGACAGTTTCCCACTTGAATTTTCGCGTAGAGTACGATTATGGACCTATAACGGGCTGAAATGCGACGGTTTCTACCCAACTAAATTCAATTCAATTTAACATTAATTTAAAGTTACAATATCATAAATTATCGATTTAAAATAATTTACCAATAAAAGTAAAGGAGAATCTTATAAAATTAACGACTTTAGTAAATACTCATTATTATAAAATCGAGGGTGTTACAAAATCTCTGTGACCATTTGTGTTCATAGGCATTAAGAGAGTCATTCAAGATATAAAATGTTAAGGGAAAAGAATCTTCATATTAAATGTACATGGCAATTCTGCTTTTTGCTTAATTTGGCTTAACATAAAGTTGATTCGCAGGGTTTCCATATTTGCACAATAAGTTGGTGGCAATTCCTTAATTGTAGGCTTGTTTTAAACCTTTTCAAAGTCTTACAAATCAGTTACAAATCAATGACGTGCACTTCTCACACGGGGGAGAGTTTTGTAGGCGAGTGTCTCTGCTTCGCGGGTGTCGATGATATGGATATAGTTAAAGACAAAGAATCAAGTACATAAAAGAGGATCGATTATCAATATCTGAAGTATTAACATAATGTGATCTTAGATCAAAAGTATCCAACTTACATGGTAAACACATGCTTAAGGCTTAATTACTGCTAATGAAAAGCTTAAATAAACGTAATTAACTTAAAATGTTTTTAATTACTTACAGAAACGTAATTAATTAAACCGAAAATTGGGTTTAATATAATTAAGGAGCGCTCGATCGAGTACGAAACCACTCGGTCGAGTGAGGGCACTTACTCGACTGAGTAAGAATAAACTCGGTCGAGTTAAGGCACAAAACAACAATCTTTCTCTTCTTTCCGGCTCACATTGCCTTCTTGAGCTTTGAGCATCTCTCGAGGCTATGGGTATACTCCAATTAAGCTCTGGGTAACAACTTCAATTCGTCATATGGTCTTTTGTCCGGTCGTTAAAACAATAGCGTGGCACATGAGCTAGCTCATATAGAAAGTTGTATTGAATAATAGAATGTTTCAAATTTAAAGGGTATGTATTAACAACTAGTCTTACTCTAAACAGATGTATTCATCTTATTATTTAAGGGGTCAAATATTATCTCTTTTTTTGGTGAAAGATGTAAGTAATATTAATCATCAAACCCAATTACAAACAAGCCACGTTAATTAATTAGGACATAAGACCCCTAATTAATTCAATGTGCTTCAATCTAATATCCTTACTCACCACACTATTTATTTTATTACAAATACGCAACTTAATTTTCAATAGAATACTACTCGGTAAAACAATGCTCTGATCAAGAAGACAATGAGTCCTAACCCACCACACATGGTAAACTAGAGCACATATAGCAGCACCTAAAATGGGTTTCCGCAAAAGAGGCTTTACTCTTCTTCTAACCCACCAGGCAGTAGTATCAGTAGCTCGAACATCAATACCAAGCCATAGCGATGAAAGACATTCCCTACTATACCTGCAATCAAAACACACATACTGATGAGATTCATCAGCACTCTCACACAGCAAGCACGAGCTAGAGCCAGTAATACCCCAACTAAGAAGCCTATCTCTAGTCCATAATTTGCCTTGAATATACAACCAGGAAATGAAACCAACCTTTAGTTGATTAATCATGTGCCAGATCAATGGATGCCAATCAACCTTACTTATAGTTGGATGCAGCCATTTATAACCATCCTAGATAGTATACTCCTTACCAGCAAATCCCCAATCATTGCCTATGTAACCACCTCTTAATAAATCTCTAGCATCACAAACTCTCTTCCAAGCCCAACTCGCACTAGAGCCAAGATTATATGTCCTCCAGTCCAGATTCTTGATGTAAATTGCATTGACCCATTTGACCCACAAGTGATCTTTCTTCCAAGCAATCCACCAAACATACTTACCTAAAGCTTCAATGTTCCAAAGCTTAGAATTGAGGATACCAAGACCCCCCTCCTCCTTAGATCTGTACACCCTCTCCCAAGAAACAGAAGGTGCTTTACAGACAACAATCTCTCCTTTCCAAAGGAAATTCGTGCAAACATCATCAATTCTCTTAATAACACTCTTTGGGAGCATAAAGATTCTTGCCCAATAATTATGTAATTGACTCAATACAGTCTTAACCAAAACCAATCTCCCACCATAAGATAACTTCCTAGCACCGACAGCCTTTATCCTAGGAACAACTCTCTCAACCAGCACAGCACAATCAAGCATTTCTAGTCTTTTAGTAGCTATAGGTACCCCCAAATACTTAAAGGGTAACTTAGCCAGAGTCATACCAGTCCTAACTGATAAAAACTGCTGCACAGAACCGTCCATCCCATTCATATACACATTCGACTTCCCATGATTCATCTGCAATCCAGATGCATTGGGTATAAAAGAACATATATTTTGTTTTTTCATATATGTTTTACTCTTATCTCGTATAACCCATGAGCATATTTAACTTGTTTTTTTAAGCTTGAGACGAATATATATCTTAAATAGTAATAAGTCATGAATTAATCAAATTTGGGATTTAAAAAATATAAGGTTTAGACGGGTATATCCGTCTTAAGAATAAAACGGCTTAAGTAGTGTCCTACTTAGCTAGATAAAGACAGATATTTTGCTATTTTTAAGAGCTTTTTTTTTTGTCTTACTCAACTTCTTGACCCAAGTTAAGGTTAACACGCATATATCCGTCTTACATTAAAAGGTGTGTAAAAAAATGGAATATACTTACTATTTAAGATAACAAAAATTATTCTGGGTAGGGATGTCAATGGGGCAGGGTGGGTGCGGAGGATTGGTAACCTGCACCCCCATCCGCGAACTATAAAGCGTACCCATACCCGCCCCACGACCCGTGCGAGTTGAACTTTTCAAACCCGCAACCACCCCGCGGGGACCCGCTTACCCGCCAAATTACCTTTCGCCTCATAAAACTTTTTTTAAAAAAAAAATCATGAATCTTAACATATTAAGTCTCGTACGACCTATACAAATAGTATCCTCAAAGTGGTATGAGATAATTTCACATATTCAATAAACTAGTATATAAGCTACCAAACATGTCTACTTTATTAGTTCAGCCTTTATCTTTTTAAAATTATCATTTTTTTGTAAAATTTTACTTAGCTAGATGTATAATATAGGTGAGCCGGAGATCATTAAGGCGGGTATAAGCGGGGCGGGGCCATGCGAGGCGGGTGGTGTGAGGCGGAGTGAGCCAGGGTGGGTACGGGGCGGGTCTCATGTGATTCCCACAGCCACCCCACGACCCGCACGAATGACACTTTTGATACCCGCCCCGCCCCACCACCCGTCAAATCATTACCCGCACCCATCCCAAGTGGGGCGGGTGTGGGGCGAGACCCGCTCCATTGACAACCCTAAATTCCTGGTATTAGAGAATATTAGGAAGAATATTATTAGATATATATTATCATTAGATAATATATTATTAGTTAGGAAATATTATCAGTTAGGAAATAATATCTTTAGGAATATCTTTGATTATTCCTTAAGGTAACTCTACTATATAATGTAATCGTATTCATCAATAATAATCACCTCATTCAGTTATAATCTCCCTTTTATATTCTGACATAGTATCAGACTAACTTCGATCCTCTCTAAAACTCGTCCGCTTGCTACAACGTCGTACCCAAAACACTGGCCGGAGATGGCAATCGTAGTACCATCTCCGGCTGGTCATCATCACATACCAGCTATTTTATATTAGTATTATTAATAGGAATAAACAAATCCTAGGGTTCCTACACACAAAAATCTCCCCTGACCAATATCCTGCCAATCACCATTACCATCAACCCATTATAATTGATCCACCAACAAACACAGAGCCACCCACCGATCCACCAAATATCAAACCAGACCCACACCAGCCCTTAACCACCTAGCCACCACCGTTCATCGTGCCAATCTCTATCCCTGTCGACCACCCAGCCGCCGCGTCCATAACACTCACCATCCCCACACCACCACAACCACCCGACCACCCACCACCGGGCTCTAGATTATATTATTAGGAAAATAAACTTCTCTACCCTCCATTGCATATCCAGTTGTAAGGCCGCCGTCGTCAGTCGCCTCGTTGATTCCGTCCACGCCAACACCAGTTTTCTCACACTTGTTGTTGTCCTCTGTTGCTATGGCAACCATCTCTGCCTTGTTTCTACGGCAACTGCCACCGGTCTAAACCTCAGCCACGTCCCGTCATCGCCATCTCCAGTTCCGCCTAGGGTTCGCCCAACAACCACCCCTGCCTAACGGGCCGGGTGGTATGACTCCGTCGGCCGTTTACTTCGTAAACTTTGGACGTGTGTTTTGTATTGGTTTAGTCGTATTGTTTTCTTTTAATTTTATTCAATTGTCCGGTTGAGTATGCTACGACCCTCACCGTTTGCTGGTGTCTCACGAGCTGCTTCGGCCCTCGTACATCATTTGTTTCGTCGGTGTTTCACGAGCTGCTACGACCCTCGTGCACCTTGACGTCTATTTAGTTTGTGTCTCACGAGTTGTTTCGACCCTCGTGCACAATTAGTTTTATTAATGTTATTAGTGTGGCTCTTTCTATGGCATGATCCCGACAAAGGCAAGGCAATACATTCGGTGAAAGCGTCGACAAAGGTCAACTTGGCTCATCTAGCTCGGCTTTATCAACTATTTTTCGTCCAGTCAAAGCGTTCGTCTAACTACCGTTTTGACTGAGTGGGTGTATTAGAGAATATTAGGAATAATATTATTAGATATATATTATCATTAGATAATATATTATTAGTTAGAAAATATTATCAGTTAGGAAATATTATCTTGAGGAATATCTTTGATTATTGCTTAAGGTAACTCTACTATATAATATAATCGTATTCATCAATAATAATCACCTCATTACCCTTTCATATTCTGACAGTCCAGCTGTCAATCCAAGAAGATTCAAATAAAGAGAGGGGCCAAGTCACTTGCGGGGATGCTCTCATCCCTTCATACGACACGTGCTATGCTTTCAAGAGAAGACAACACATGGCAGTATAATAGACCGTATAAACCAGGTGAAGTGAACTCCTCATCGTGTCGTATCCGACGTAGTTTACGTATTTCACCATTTATATATCACGACAAGTGTTTCGGTCGTTGTTGTTATACTACACCCTATCCCAATTTTCTTTCTTACAGTCCCTAATTGCCCTCATGTCAGATGTTTGTCTTTCTGTCCACTTCACTTTTGTAAGCTATCGTTTTGTCTTCTTCACACGTGGCAAGCTCTGCAATGTGACTTGTCAGTAGTCACAAAGTCACTTTGACTCAATATTAGCTCACTAATTCTTGTTGAGACCAATTTTTTTTTGTCAAAACCTTTAGGCCGAGTTTTGTACCTATTTTTATTGTTAAATGTAATCATTATAGTTCATGTATTGTTATAGTTTATGGTTTTTCAAACGTGGTTACATTTAAAGGTAAATTGGATACAAAATCTCGTCTTATTGATAAATACTAAAAATTGTTCACTCTGAATAGAGACCAACTCATATTGGCTAAATGCAAATTCTCATTTCCGACCATTAAATACGTTTAAACTTTAGATGGATAAAATATTATTATTTTAAAATAATATTTGAACATTTCCTAAAAGATTACCATCAAATTATTATTAAAAAGAGACCATTTATTTAGGATTAATTAATAATTAATAAGAATACTCTAAACTATGGTGATCATCCTCAAAGTACTCTAATCTTTATTTTAACTACCATTCTACCCAACTATTACTCACTTTCTTTCTTTTAATAGAATTAGTGTAATGTCTGCTACAACATGTTAATGTACTTCATCATCTTCTTTCTTTATTTTTTTTTCAAATTTTCTCTAATCTCTTTCCTCCATTTCAAAGATACTTCTCCAATTTTCTTCTCCCTTGTTAATTTTTCTTCCTCATTTGTTACTCTAATGAAGCTCTATGATTATCGTCATCATATTCATTTGGATTAAAGAGGAACAAATCAATTAACTGGAGATTAAATTCACGAAGAACCCGAACCATAAATCCAAAATTAGGCTTCTACTCCATGTATCTGAATCCTCCTAATTCATCAATCTCATCTCAATTCAATCAACGTTTTCCCTAAATTGGCACTTTCATCCACAATTTTCGATTGATGTTGCCAACTATTGAAGCAAAGAGAAGATCAAAATAGGGTTTCCAGCGACGAATCCGAGCATAAAGAATGGGTTTTTTTGTTTGTTTCTTTGGCTTTTTGTTAATGGAAAAGTTCGAAATCTTGGACTCCTATGAGTTGTATGATCAAGTACTCAACGATGGTCTTAGACTCTTAAATTGGAGTGTAGAGTGAGTTGTGGATGAGACGTGTTAACTAGTGATTAATCTGAAGCCTATTATTATGGATCATACGATCATTTTAGGGAACATTTCGAGGGTATACCTCAATCGATTTGTTATAAGGCTCTAGAGCTACGAGTGATTGAACTTCGCTTGATTACCCCAAAATTTGGCAAATTTTATGATTAGGGATGAGAATTGTACTTTATAATTTAAGTTTGATCAATTTGTAAAGTTGTAATCCAATATATTAGTGAATAATGGTGAGGATTTAGGCATAATTAAATAAGAATCATGGTGATTATCAACACTCTTTATGGAGAAGCTTTAATATTAACAGAAGAAGGTGAAAAGGGAAGAGAGAAGTGGTAAAAAAATTAAAGAGAAAGGGAAATGATGCGGTAAAAGGTTTTTAAAGGAAAGATGACATGTTTATCAGGTTACCAGTCACATTATTGCAATATGAGCGAATCAATTAAATAGTTGGGTATACTGTTAGTTAAAATAAAGATAGGAGTATTTTGATCATGACAATAATAATTTAGAGTATTCCTATTAACCACTCATTTATTTTATCATTAAAAGATAACTTTTTATAATAAATTGGTCGCTTTTTTTTCATATTAAGTCGAGGTCATCTTAAGGAAGACTAACTGTTAGTTGAAGTAGGTGCAAATGTGTGGAAATCTTAATAGCAAAGATCATTATTTTTCCTTAAACTAGTTTTATTCTATTGCAAAAAAAAAAATGCACGGGTTACTTTCAAATCCATGCAAAAAAAATACTCCTTTCAATTTTGGATAAACTTCCATATTTTTTTTTTTCATCAATTCGGTCAATCTTCCCTATTTTCTTTATTTGCATGTTGGGTAGTGCGTTGTGTATTGTTCGTATTCAATTGCATGCGGGGTAATATATTTTGTGTGTTCCAAATTCATTTTCGTAGTTCTTGTGGAAAAAGGGAAACAGAAAGGTTATTTAGAATTGGAGTAAGTACATTGAATTGATTACGTTATAGTTGTGAGGAAAAATACAAGGGTTATTCGGATATAAAAAATATTTGAACAGATTCGAATATAAATAGATGTTATATGTTCTTAATTTATAATTAAACTACATGATGTTAAATGATGTGTTCAAAATTTTAGACTGGTGCTACAATAATTACACGAAGCTGTATTTTCAGTGACTTGAATCAATGAATATCTATGTTATTATTATAATTTAGTTGAATAAAAAATGTTAGACTTATCAACAACAACAATAATAATAATAATTCTGAAAGTGAGAGGGAGGGGAAACGTGTGATTGGGGAGGGAGAGTGTGAGTGCCTGCTGCCGCCTGTCTCCTGGCCGTTGGTCGTCTTTTCACCGCTAGTAATTGTCCTTTGTCGACCGCCACCTCCGAGGTGTTGCCTATAGTGCCGTTTTGTGGTGCTTTTTTAGGGTTGTCGCTGCTTGTAGCGTTGTTAGCCGTTTTGTGTATGTGTGTTTTAGGGTTCTGTCGTGCTTCCTCTTCCCGTCCCTATGGGCTCGTAGTGGGTCTCGTTGTCACCTCCCCTTGCCGTCCGTACCGTCGGGTGGTTGTTGAAGGGTCTATTGATCTGAAATTCTCAAGAAGGGGGGGGGGGTGTATTCAGTATAAAGTATGCTAACTTTTTTTTATTGTGTGTATATACGTGTAATAAAATATAATTTGTGTGAGATGTAAACGATCAAAACAATGAAAAAATGCAAGTGACACAAGGGATTTTGAAGTGGTTCAGTTTGACAAGTCGAAACCTACGTCCACTATTCTCGAATAATAATTTTAGTACCTTTTTACGGATTACAAAATTGTCAACCCAGTCGTACAACTAAATCTAGTTGTATCTCTATTTTGAGGATCGTGAAATACTCGATTTCTTTCGTTAAAAGAAGTGTTTGAATGTTCTATGAATATTCACACAATTAAACGAATTAGAATGTATATAAGCACTATATTCCAATAACGATGTTTTTAAAAATAAAGCAACATAAAGGAAACGACTTTTCAAAAATACTTTCAAATGCAAAATAATAATTTCAAACAATTTGAATGTAAAGTATGTTTTTACGTGGGAAGAGTCTTGTTTTAAAATCATGAAATATGTGTAACACCACCACACACCAAGGTGGCTTATAAGACCCCCTTAGCAAATGGAAGTGCTACCATCTCGATTGCCCAAGGTAGTAAATATCACAATAAGCAATAAAGAAACAACATTTATTAAGTTAATGTTTAAATGTCATTACATAACCAAACAGATGGCAGTCCATCTGACCAAAATACTAAATCCAAAAATATTAAGATACCAAATCCAAATAACATTATTTAAAGATTCCTAAGAATCAAGACTGCAACCTGACACGCGGAAGCTAGGCAGACTCTGTGATCCCATCCTCGATCCCACGCAAGGTAATGATTACCTGTGATAGCCTGCTCACCATCCCCCAGTGGATCACAACAGATTTGGAAAACAGTAAAGGGTCAGTATTCACATATACCGACCAATGTAAAAAAGCACAGGGGAAAGAGAAACCGGATGGCCACCGCAGCGGTTACCTAAGAAGACCCAGGTTACCCTCCCTGCTCTATAAAAACCACCAAGTGACCCTGAACCGCAGCCACAGGCGTCGAAATTCCATCTCACCGCAGCGAGACAAACCCGGAACATTAATTTGCACATCCCCCACGTAGCGGGATAACTACGGGGGCGAACTCGGGGTGTGATCCGTCTCCCAACGAAATCACCAACCAGTAAACATAGTAACCATCGTAACAACCCAAACTCCAATCCCGAACTCCATCATCATCATCATCATAAATTAAACAATCAAGTATCATACAATATCTCATCACATCAATTAGCATAAGTAGATACTGAGTAGGGAAACCCTACCTTATAGCCATTCCGATAGCAAGAAGCAGTCAAAAGTATTCTTCTCGAAGTCCCCTCCTATAACAATACAATCATACAATCAACACTAAAATCCCCCTTTCCCCAATTCCATTAGGACAAATAATATGATATAATGTATCATAATCAATCGTAAATCAAGAATACTTACTCAGATAATCGATCAACGTAGCAAAAGCTTAGACCCGACACGAGATGATGAAAGGTTTCTTGAGGGGTTTGGAGAGGATTTGAGAATTAGGGTTTGTATTTAAGAAACGTAAACGTAAAATATGAATTAACTCCTCCTATAAACCTTTAATCACTCGTCCGTCTAATCCCTGATTACCATCGTACTTGGTCGAGTACAACATGTACTCAGTCGAGAACGACTCACTCGGTCGAGTGCCAATGTCACTCGGCCGAGTACGCGATAACAGAATATCACCAAAATTACCAACCAACTTTACTCGGTCAAGTAGCCACTACTAGGCCGAGTACAACATGTACTCGGTCGAGTAAGCTCTACTCGACCGAGCCTCCTATACACAAAAATACTGAGTATTATAGTCTTCCCACCTTAAGAACGAACTTCGTTCTCGAAGTTCAGAACTCATACTCCTCCACATAGCCTAACAACGAACAACACAAGACACCATATACAACACGTGTGCCAAACATATGCCACAACAACACACTACAACAGATATGTTACACATATGTCATAACAGATTATAAAAACACATTTGACACACACAACCATATCAACACAACAGAATAACATCAACTATGACATATTACCCACCAATACTCAAGACACAGAAATAGCAAAATGCCCTACTTCATTCCCCCCTTAAGAACAAGGTTACGTCCTCATAACCGAACATACCTCTTCAAAGAGATGCTCAGGTATGACTCCCTCATTGCAGCTTCAGTCTCCCAAGTTGCTTCTTCCACGTTAAATTTAGACCATAACACCTTTAATAGTGTCGTCTCTCCATTCCTGGTCTTGCACACCTTTCGGTCCAAGATCTCCTTTAGCACTTCAACAGAAGTGAGTGCCTCATCTAGTTCGATAGTCTCAGCCTCAAGAACATGAGTTGGGTCACTAACATATTTCCTCAGCTGCGAGACATGGAACACATTATGGACCCAGTCAAGAGTAGGTGGTAAGGCAAAACGATAAGCCACCTCTCCAACCCGATCCAAAATCTCATAGGGACCTATGAACTTTTGGCTCAGCTTGCCCCTCTTCCCGAATCTCATCACTCCACGCATAGGTGACACCTTTAGAAGGACCTTGTCACCCACCTGGAACTCGATATCCTGACGATGAAGATCTGCATAGCTCTTCTGGCGATCCTGCGCTGCTTTCATCATCTGACAAATCAACTTCACTTGCTCGATCATGTCCTGAACCATCTGGGGTCCAAGAATTAGTGCCTCAGAACTATCGTCCCAAGAGACTGGACTCATGCATCTCCTCTCATACAGGGCCTCAAACAGAGCAATCCCAATAGTAGAATGATAGCTGTTGTTGTAAAAGAACTTTATCAAATCTAGCTTGTCTTCCCAGCTCCCACTAAAAGATAACACACATGCCCGAAGTATTTACTCTAAGGTCTTGATCATCCTGTCCGTCAGGCTATCCGTCGCGGGATGAAATGTTGTACTCATCTTCAGTGTTGTCCCCATCAACTCTTGTAGTTCCCTCCAGAACTTAGAAATGAACCTCGCATCACGGTCGAAAACTATATCACTCGGCACCCCATGCAGGTTCACCACATGCTTCCTATAAGCTAACACGAGCTCAATCTTACTCCAAGTATCCTTCATTGGCACAAAATGGGTTGACTTGGTCAAACGACCCACAATCACCCAAATCATGTTATTTCTCTTCTGCAATCTCGGAAGTCCTACCACAAAGTCCATGGATATAGACTCCCATTTCCACTCCGGCACCTCAAACGACTGAATCTTACCACGCGGTCTCCTTTCTTCCCCTTTAACTCGCTGACATACCAAACACCGAGCAACAAAATTAGCTACCTCTTTCTTTTTCCCTGGCCACCAGAAAGTCTTCTTCAGGTCTTTGTATAACTTATCCCTACCCGGATGAACTGAATGCGGAGTACAATGAGCTTCAGTCAGAATTACCTTCTTCAACTCCGGATCACTAGGCACACACCATAGACCCTCAAATCTCAAACTACCATTCCCATGAACCGAAAATCTAGGAGTAGTACCCTCCTCTACTCCCTTCTTGCATAACTGAACCTTCAGATCCTCTATACGCTTGCTTCTAATATCATCATACAACCCAGATTCAATCATCAGATCACTAGTAGCTCCCCCCTCCGAATCACATGGATTCCTATCTTCGCTACCTCATCTCCCAATCTCATCAAAGACATCGCCGTGCACAAGGAATGTACACTCTTCCGACTCAATGCATCAACAACTACATTGGCCTTCCCCTCATGGTAGATGATCTCCATGTCATAGTCACTAATCATCTCATGCTGGGTATATATGTACTTCAGACTCTTATGGTCCAAAAATACCTTAAAACTGGCACCATATATATATTGCCTCCAAATCTTCACCGCGAACACCAACGCCCCAACTCAAGATCGTGAGTAGGGTAATTCTCCTCATAAGGCTTCAACTGTCTCGACGCATAAGCAATCACCTTCCCATTCTGCATCAATACACACCCCAAGCCACACTTCGATGCATCCATATACACCTCAATATTCTTGCTCCCCTCAGGTAATTCTAACATAGGAGCCGTGGTCAAACGCTCCTTTAAGGTTTGAAATGCCGTCTCACAACTCACATCCCAACAAAAAATGTTCCCCTTCCTCATTAATGTTGTCATAGGTCTTGCTATCTTCGAGAAATCCTTCACAAACTTCTTATAATACCTAGCCAAACCCAGAAAGCTTCTCACCTCAGCCACATTCTTGGGTACCTCCCAGTTAGACACCGCCTCAATCTTACTGGGATCCACCATCACCCCTTCCTTTAATATTACATGCCACAAGAAAGCCACCTTCTCAAACCAGAACTCACACTTAGATAACTTGGCATACAACTGGTTATCCCTTAAAGTTTGCAGCACGATCCTCAGATGCTCCGCATGCTCCTCCTTTGTCTTAGCATAGACCAAGATATCATCGATGAACACCACCACGAACATGTCCAAATAAGAACTGAAGATCCGATTCATAAGGTCCATGAATACCGTCGGTGCATTAGTCAACCCGAACGGCATCACCACGTACTCATAATGTCCATATCTCGAATCAAACCCCGTCTTCAGAATTTCGATATCCTTGATCCTCAGCTGATGATACCCCGAACTCAAGTTTATCTTCGAAAACACCCCAGCTCCACTCAACTGCTCAAACAGATCATCGATCCTAGGTAATGGATACCTATTCTTCACCATCACATGGTTCAACTCACGGTAATCAATGCATAACTGTAAGCTACCATCCTTCTTCTTTACGAACAGTACTGGCGCAACCCACGACGATACACTAGGTCTAATGTACCTCTTATCAAGTAACTCATTCAGTTGCTTCTTCCATTCTTCAAGCTCTTTCGATCCCATGCGATACGGGGCCTTAGAAATTTGTCCCGTACTCGGCTTCAACTCCAAGCTAAAGTCCACATCCCTCTTCGAAGGTAATCCCGTTGATTCATCCGGAAAGACGTCATCGAACTCATTTACCACCTTAATTTAGTCTGCAGTCAGCTGTTCAACTCGCGTATCCCTCACATGACACAATATCATAGGATATACCTTCCTCAGGTAAATCTTCAATGTAACAGCTGCTATCAAATTCACCTTAGGCTTCACCACGAACCCCCGGTAAGACACTCTTACTCCCTTCGGGCCACTTAGAGACACCTTCTTTTAATGACAATCAATTTTAGCTTTATATCTACCCAACCAATAAATCCCGACAACGACTTCAAATCCATCTAATGAGAACTCAAACAAATCAACAGGGAATTTCACCTCCCCTACAATCATAGACACTTATCTATATAATCTAGTACAACATACAGACTCTCCCGAAAGAATTAAAACCTCATCATTTACAGAACCATCCAACCCCAACAATACAACATGACTCCTTGAAATGAAATAATGAGTTGCTCCAGAATCGAATAACACAAACGAAGGAATACTATTAACAAGAAATTTACCAGTAACCACCTAAGCGTCCGCCTCAGCTGCTTGCTTTCCCATTGCGAACAGTTTACCACTGTTCTTCTGTGCACCACCCTAAACTGTTCTCGCAGATGCCATGGTCTTCGAAGCCAAACTCTGATTCTCCCCGTTGTCGTTGTTCTACCTCTTTTGACCACCAAAGCGATTGTAACCGCCGCCGGTCCCACTCTGACTCCCCTGCCGGTTCCATGAACCTGCATGCCAATTACTAGCCATGCTTTGAGATTAACTCCGCTGGTATGAGGGTTGAGAACCCCTACCTCTTTCTGATGATGGACACTCGAACCTCTTGTGGCCCACACCGCCACAACCGTAACACTTCGGTCCGGAGACCTCACTAGCAGCTCTACCCCCAAATTATTGTCCTCCACGATAGCCCCCCCTCTAGAATAGGATCTAGTCTACGAATAGTTGCCCTTCTTATAGGTAGAGGTTCCTCCACCCTCACTGGTCGCCTTCCTCTTCCCACCTTCCATCGCCTCTCTAGCCTCCTTCGATATCACTTCCAACCTCTCAGCCTGCCTTGCCTTCTTGTAAGCCTCTTAAGATCATTAGCCACCGACACAGGTAACTTGTTCATGACCCTAAACATCAACCCCTTTAAGAGATTCTCCGCCAGAGACTTCTGACTCCACTACATCTCGTTGACATAGCTTGCCAACTCAATGAATTTGTTGTAGTACTGAGTCACTGTCATCTCCCCAACCATCCGGAAGGTCTCAAAGTTGGATCTCAGCTTCCCTCTCACATGCTCGGGAAAGAACTCTTGTCTCATCTTTGTATTGAAATATCTCCAAGGGATCGCTTTCTCTCCTTCACCCACCTAGAAATCTTTCATTGCCTCTGTGTCTCTAAACCACCACTTGCCCCATTGACCCCGCAAATAGAATGCGGCTTGCTCCACACATAGATGCGCTGGGCAGTCGACCACCTCGAAGATACTCTCCATATCGCGATGCCAGTCTTCAAGAAGATGCGGCGCGCCTATACCCTCAAAGGTAGTGGGTCGGTGACCAATGATGGCAGTGCTGATGGTAGTAGTGTTAACTACCACCTCCCGATTACCACCCACGTTCTTAAGGGCTTTAGTGAGCACCTTATTCAGCTTGACGAGTCTGGCCACCTCTTCAGCACTATAATCTGAAGTTGCCGCTGACGCACTAGCTCTTGTAGCAGGTATTATATCTTCAATAAGAATGGAAAACAAAAGCACAAGCCTACGGCCAAAAACGGACAACGGTCCTTACATAAAAACACTCGGTCCAGTGCAACACGCAGCTCGGACAAGTCGACCTTACTCGATCGAGTACTCGGTCGAGTACATCAAAGACATAATTCCAATCAACCATTCAGATATTTCCACTCGTTTGAGTCCAAAAGGCACTCGGTCGAGTCAATCATACTCTGTCGAGTGTCCAGATACACTTGGTCGAGTGACCCAGATTAGTATACGTCCAACATATTTAGGGACGTTTACTCGGTCGAGTCATACTGGTACTCGGTCGAGTCTCTCATACTCGGCCGAGTGTCACTATGTGCTCGATCCAGTCACAATTTCTCAAGCACAATATTCACATTGACTACCCACACTCGATCGAGTGTCATGTACTCGGTCGAGTACACTGCCCCACTCATTCGAGTCATGCGACGATACCGTCCCTGTACAACATTTATCATGTTTAATACATATATAACACTTCATATTCCAAATTTGCATGCTCGCATACACTCTTCAACGCACATTACTTCATATATACTTACATATTTGATGAAGCTTACATACATGCCATGATGAACGATAATTGTTGGAGCTAGTGTCCTCCACAGGTAGTGTGATAACGTGTATAAATCTCTTACAGGTTCACAGGGTATACTTAGTATTCTTATCAGTTGATTAACGTTTATCGATAACGGTTGGCTTGCTAGAAGTTTGACGTTATTGTCATTTTAATGGCGCTGATCAACTGGTCCCTAAAAGTCACACCTAAAGGATGTGTTTGAGAGATATGATTATATGAAAAATATGATCATATTGATGCCTTATATGACTAAAAGGTTAGTCGATGTATATGACTAAAAAGTTAGTCAATGTAATGATGATACGATTATTTAATACGATTAAATAATACTGGCTGAGACGAATTAAATGTGAATTCGTAATTGAATATAAAATGTTATATCTAATTAATGTATATAATGTAATTATATAATACGATTAAATAATGTTAGCTTAAACGAATTAAATGTTAATTCGTAATTAAATATAAACTGTTATATTTAATTAGCAAATTATAAATATACGATGTTTATAATTGACGTATATATTATAATATTACATACACATATTATACATTAAATAAATAAAAGAAGGAAGAATCCTATCTTGACTCCAATTCCTAATACAAGTAGAAGAAAAAGAGGGAATATTCCTCCCTCTACTAGACTTCTATTTGGACGTGTAAAAGGAGAGAGGAGGAGAGGTCTATATAAACTCTTCTTCTCTACATAATTCATCATTCAATTCTTGACACAAAAATCATCAGTAATTTTTGTATTCTTTCTAGCACAAGAAAAGGCATATCTCAGAGAATCTTGGGTGCAACAATTAGGAGAATATCGATTTCGATATTGCTCATAGGCCAAATTTGCTAGGACCAAAGGTTAATTCTAAATTCCTATAATTTTATATTATGCAATTCATTTATGACTCGTAATTCATATACTATAGTTTCGTTATAATTCGTAAAATTAATGACGAAATATACCAATATTTCCTACAAGTGGTATCAGAGCCAAGGGCTACGAAATTATTTTATATGTTTTCATAATGGATGAAATATAAGATTAGAATCATTTTTTTTGTTTTTTTGATTTCTGCCGGGAAAAAAAAAAAAATTGTACTGTACTACTGTTCATCCGCACCGTACTGTTCATCCGTATAAAAAAAAAAATTGGTACTGTTCACGGTACTGTTCATCAGAGAATAAGAAAAAAAAAAAATTGTCTTGTTTTTCCATTTTGATTCATTATAATTGTTGTTTTAAATAGTTAAGACGATAACATGATGAATTTGTAGTTGTTTTGATTTAATGAGGATTAAATTAAAATGTAAATGGAATTCGATTTGAATGTTCATCGCTATATATTTTTCGGTATTCATTGATTTAGATATTCATTTTAAATTGTTAAATTGAATCATCTAGTTTGTATCGATGTTTAATAATGATTAGATGTTTATAATTTGTACCGATCTTGAAAATATTAGTAACATCAAATTAATTTTTTTTAAAAGAAAAAAAATTTGTTTTTTATTGTTTTTGGGCCGAAAGTTTTTTTTGTTATTATTCATTATAATGATAATGTTTTGTTTATTGTTGTGAAGAAGTTCACAATAATTGGATACCCAATTATTTTAAAGAGGTTTAAAATAATGTTGTATTAATTCATGTTAAAGAATATGAATTAAAATTGGATTATGTTTGGTTGGGGTTATTGTGATTAATTAAGGAATTGTCACATAATTTTGATCATTTTAAAAGGTGGTTGGGATACATTACTCTTCATAATTAAAGAATTATGTCGTGAATGATTAATTTATAGTTGATGCATTTTATCTTGTTGAATGAATGGTTGAATGGTTTAATTTACGTATTTTTGCAATCGGTTGTAATTTGTATTACCTAGTGTGGCCTTAGTTGATCATGTTTTCTTAATGATGGAAACATGATCTTTGATGTAATTTTGAGATCTCGAATCTCCATTTTATTTTTCATTAAATTATGTTTTTAAATTAGAATGTAAATAGGTTTATATTTTGTAATTTATTAAATGTATGTTGAGAAGACTAAAGATGGAGATCGGATTGCTCACTCCCGCTACATGGACCAAGATGGAACATCAAGACAAGCTTCTCGGGTCCAAATGGGTTGGATTCCAAAGTTGTATTTTGTTCATTTTGGTAGATAGGCCACACTAGGACTTTGTAATATTTTTATGTATTTTTCCGTTCTTGTTGTTTTTCCATCACATGATAGTTAGTGCATCATATTCCGCCTAAACCAAACCACCTACTACTAAAATGCATGAAAATTGACTCATATAGTTTGAATGTTAGTTATCATGGACATAAAGATGTTCACTTAAAATGAATTAAAATAAAGTTGATGGGATCTTCCTCTAAAACCTAAAATTGAGACTAGTCTTTATAGGCCAAACTACTATGAATCCCTTCTTCGTCGGTAGGCATATAGGACCTTACTCTCCATATGACTCCTTCTACGTTGGGTAAGTAGTATGTGTTGACTTATTTTACCTCAACATCATAATCCGAAGAGTTTTACGTGATTATGATGGACTAAAGATAAAATGTTATCGACCAAGAATTCTAAAGGTAGAATTAGCCAAAAGGTTGGCTTATCAATTTACAGATAATTGAGGCTAGGGATCATTTATATAATTCTTGAGGGAGGTCAATTATATAAATGCTTGAGTCTTCACATTAAACAAGTTTTGCACTAGACTTAATTCATATCGATGAGTATGCTTATTATTATGTTTTTCTTCTTTTTCGCAGTGTAGAATTCATCTTATATTGATAATACTTCTATAACAAATGGCTGGCCATAATGATGTCCC
The DNA here is from genome assembly GCA_022085475.1 of Heliosperma pusillum. NCBI lineage: Eukaryota > Viridiplantae > Streptophyta > Magnoliopsida > Caryophyllales > Caryophyllaceae > Heliosperma > Heliosperma pusillum. The sequence goes on from JAIUZE010015681.1 coordinate 35,795, forward strand.
TATGCCAAGTGCCACACTCGCACGTGATTCCTGGCTTAAAAATTTCATGGACCACATGAATCAGTCCACGCGACTGAAGATTGACGGGTCCAACTTTGCGGACTGGGAGGCGGCATTACGGAATGCACCCGTTGCTAACGACAAGCTCCAGTACTTGACTGAGCCAATACCGCCAAACCCAGGCCCCAATGCGAGAGCTAACGAGTCACATGCTTATAATGACTTCGTTATGGAAGCGGGTGCCATAAAAAACGTACTCATTTTTGCAATGGAACCCAATTTGAAAAGACGCTTCATTGCCCAGGGTGCAAATAATATTTTCACCACGCTCACTAACGAGTTCTCAAAAGCACCGAGAATCGTTACTTATGAGCATACCTGTCGCTTCTTTGAGGCGAAACTCCAGAAGGGCCAACCGGTTAGCCCACACATGCTTGATATGATTGAGAATGTCGAGAAACTGGAGGCATTTGATTGCAAAATCAGTGAGAGCATAGTCATTGACCGTGTGCTTCATTCACTTCATGATGGTTTTGCCCTTTTCAGGGCAAATTACTACATGAATGACATGAAGAAAAGTCTTCATGAGCTACTCTCACTTCTCGTACAGACCGAGAACGATCTGAAATTGAGTGGGAGCATGAAGACAGATGTTCTCATGATTTCCAACAAAAACAAAGGTAAGGGCAAGGCTCATGGCGACCTAAATGTAGGGAAGCCAAAGTTTAAGAAGTCAGGAAAGGGTAAGAGTGGGCCTGGTGAGACTAGTAGCTCACAAGGCAAGGCAAAGAGCAAGGACAGTGACAATGAATGCCACCATTGCCACAAGACTGGGCATTGGAGAAGGGTCTGCCCCGTGTACCGTGAGGACATAAAAGCAGGCCGCGTCACTCCTGTTGGTATGTCATCTTTTATTCATATGATTGAGATCAACCATGCAAGTTTCGGAACTTGGGTACTTGATACAGGTTGTGGTTCTCATCTGTGTAATCATTTGCAGGGCCTAAGAAACATCACACCTCTCGCAAAGGGTGATGTGGACCTGCGAGTGGGGAATGGAGCAAGAGTTGCTGCTGTTTCAGTGGGAACATATGTAATCCAACTCCCGAGTGGTTTTGAGTTATATTTATATAACTGTTGCTATGTACGCAATTTATCTAAGAACATTATTTCTGTTTCCGTACTAGACAAAGACGGTTTTTCATTTTCAATAAAAGACAATAGCTGTATTTTCTCTTTTAATGAAATGATTTATGGCAAAGTAGTTTCCATGAATAGAATTTATATCTTAGATCAAACCACAGACATATTGCATGTGAATAATAAGAAATTAAAGGTTGGTGAGAAAGATCAAACTTAGCTATGGCACTGCCGTATGGGACACATAAATGAGAAACGTGTAAAGAAGCTCATTAACAATGGGACTATCTCCCCATTTGTTTACGAATCATTTGGCACGTGTGAATCATGTTTATCGGTAAAATGACTCGAATTATCTTCAAAGGTGTTGGAATGCGCGCTAGTGACCTATTAGGACTCATACATACTGATGTATGTGGACCTATGTCAATAAACGCAAGAGACGGCTATAGATATTTTATCACTTTCACAGATGATTTGAGTAGATACGGATATGTCTACTTAATGAAGCATAAAAGTGAGTCCTTTGAAAAGTTCAAGTAATACCAGAATAAGGTTGAAAACCAACTGGGAAGAAAGATTAAAGCACTTCGTTCAGATCGTGGTGGCGAATATCTTTCAAATGAGTTTGATCAACACCTTAAAAAACAGTGGTGTAGTATTACAGTTAACTCCACCTGGAACACCACAATTAAATGGTGTGTCCAAACGGAGAAATCGAACATTACTTGATATGGTTCGATCCATGATGAGTGACACGGTAGTACCTGATTCATTATAAGGTTATGCTCTTTTGTCAGCTGCTCTTATACTTAACCTAAGTCCGTCTAAAGCTGTAGACAAGACTCCATATGAGTTATGGAAGGGAACGATCCCTAACTTGTCCTTTATTCGGGTTTGGGGCTGCGAGGCTTATGTCAAGTGGAGACACGAGGATAAGCTCGGCCCGCGATCGGTCAAGACATAC